>WEIT01041285.1:41870-77030 GCA_013389985.1 Dryoscopus gambensis
TCTCTCTCTCTCATATATATAAAAATATGAAAAAATCAAATGGACCTTGTCTTCCTGTTAATAATGGATCCATTAATAAAGCTGGTTGAAAGTTGAGGTCATTTTGCTTACTTCAGGTCCACATATTTATATTTTTAAAAGCCCCTAGCATTTATCTGACAAGGAAAACAAAATTACAGGAGAGCAAGGCAACTAAGTTAAACAAGATTTTGTGCTTCTCTTCTTTACTGTTTTTGACATGAATTCTTCTTCACCAACACTGCCAGTTAATCACAACTTTTTGCACACTTCCAAGTGCCAAGTAGGTACAATTTACAATATGTTGCTGCATTTGCTTGTATCTGAACAACTGGTTTAAACCAAAAATGTAAAAATAAGCACAAACTAAAATTAAAAATTGCTGCAAAAATAACTGTAGCAGGCTACAGAGATGTCTCATCATGGAATAGGTCACTCTGACGGTGTCTTAAGCACAGTCCTGAAGCTAACTCACCTTTCAGGATCTCCTTCTTTTCATGGGAGGTACCAGGAAACTGCTGCTTTGGCAGCAGTTGTTTGGCTTTGTTGTTTTATTTTACATGTAAACATGCACTAAGGTCTCCCAGCTCACTGGATTCCAGGAAGGAAACAAAAATGGAAGCAGAAGCTTCCTAACTCTGTTTCCCTACACTGTAGCTAAACCAACAATCCACCTAAAATTACTTTCCAAATTCAGTCTCCAGATTTTAGAAGTCTGGGTTGGGAAATGAGCTGTATTTAGACATGCATGTTAACGTAGGATTATCTGAAGTTTACAGGTCCTAAAGTGTGCTATTCCAGTAATAGATGTCCATGTAGGGAACCCCTGGCCAAGAGCTGCATCCAGAGTAAAGGTGAAGACAGACAGACAGACGCATGTACAGTGGAGAGCACCCTGTGCCTGGCTGTGGAGGCTGTTGGCTGTTGGCAGAAGCGATTTGCCCAGTGACAGGACAAGGAGTAATGGCCATAAACAAAGACACAGTTCCACCTCAACATGAGGAAGAGCTTCTTTATGTTGGGGTTGGAAGAACACTGGAACAGGCTGCCCAGGGAGAGCATGGAGTCTCCTCTGGAGACATTCCAGAGGCACCTGAATGGTTCCTGTGTCACCTGCTCTAGGTGACCCTGCCTTGGCAGGGAGGTTGACTGGCTGAGCTCCAGAGGTCTCTTCCAACCCTAATGGATCGCTGATTCAATGAACCTCAGCACTGGAGAAAGGCTTGATGGTCAGTTTCTATCTCAAGTTATCACTGCTAATGGCATTTTTCTGCTCTGTCTAATTTCATCACCTAGCAAATATTTTGAAAATGACTAAATTAGCTTGCACAGAAAAGTAATAAAGAGCATAATTTAAAACTTGTCACACTTATATATGTAATAGCTGCTTAGTCGTTGCACTTCAAAACTGAAAACTACTTCTCCTTGCTAACATTTGATGTTCTTTAAAAGGGTGAATTATCTAAATAGTTGGTGCTTTATTTAACAGAAATTTCCAATAAACCTCATTCCATCACTTTGAGTTATGTCACTTCATGCCATGTGACATGAAGGCATTGATGTAAGTTTGACAGGCAATGCCAGTGCTGACATATCAGTTTGAGAATTTATGACAAATTATATGCTACAGATATTTTTAAAACAATTGTGGATTGCCAAGGAAAAAAAGTATTTAAAATGTGTAATAATACTGATGCATCTTTAGATTGAAAACAATTTATTCAATTCACATAGTTATATTGATTTAATGTTCAAGCTGACAGTGAATGCAATAAAAGAAAGGAAATTTATATCAAAAATTCCCAACTAGCTCAAGTTACAATATATTATAGAGCAAAGGAAAATGAGATGTGTTAATGTAATGGGCTTTTTTAAAAAAATACTGTCATTAAGTAATAGTGTTGGCATTTAATGATTTGAAATAACCTATCTCAAATGTTAAGACCCTACACAGAAAGAAAAGGCCTCAGCTGAACAGAGAATTAATTGCTTATGAAAATTCTCATTCAGCAAAGAATACAACATGGCAAGGGGGCGATCTTTCACTAGAAGTGCTAATTGATTCAAGTCATGGTTTTTTCTTTATTTCTCTGAGTTTGGGATGGGGTTTTTGGTAATCTCCTTTTTATACATATCAAGTCCTGCCTTGTAATTTCTTCATAATCTCTGTATTTCCATTGAAGCATACTTAGGTCACTCATGTGTGAACTTTCAAGCATCTATAGTATCTTCAAATTTCTTAATTCCATAATGAAAGAATAAGAGATTGAATGCCTAAGGACTAATCAAATTAGTGAACCATAATAATTTTTTAAGACAGAAAACGAGCTTATTAGAAGAGGATAATAAAAGAAGAAAGAAAAAGAATAAACTCCATGTGCTCACCAGACAAAATTGTTCCGTATGTTAAAAGTACATTGTTGTAGAACACCAGAAAACCTTGTCTCACGTACTCTCTTAGCATTGCCCAAAATGTACCAGAGTTCAAATAGTTCTATTCTTCTCCAGTAGTTAACCATCCCAAAAATCAAATCCTGAAAACAGGCTGATGAGTGAAATGAGAAGAACCCTTTTGCAGCTGGAGATACTGTATCTATAAAATCCTATCTAATTGAATTGTCATGCTGTAACATTTTCACTGTAAAAGCTGCCTTCTTTCAGGATACGTGAAAGGATTTTGGCTCTATTTTCAGTAGAGAGATATCAGTTAGAACTGATAGGAGTATTTTCAAGAGAAGAAATAGAAGAGCCACCATGAATTTCCTGTTTGCAGCTGCTGCACATTTTCCTGGCAATGCCATGCCATGTGCTACTGGAGCGTTCCATGGCAATTTACACTGTTCCACGTAATACATTATTAGCCAGGGAATGTTTGATTTAGATTATTGCACCACGTACTACCTTCTAAGCAATCACAAAGGCATAGTCCAGTTAGAATGCCTTGTGTTGCATGTTCCAAAATTAAACACGCATTAATTTCAGCTAAAACTGCAGCTATTTAATCTTCATGTATAATTGCACGCAAATATTTGTCTTAGAACTGCCCAGCATTCCAACAGCCAGGAGAACCTCCAAATGCTTGGAATCTCGAAAAGTGCCTCCTGCACAGAGTGCTAAATTTGCCTCTGTTCAGTGTGACCATATATCAGTCTGTTGCTTTCTACATCCTTTCTTAGTAGATTTAAAAGGGCCAGAAAAGAAGCACAGATGAAGAGAAGCAAATCCATCTGAAAGCCAGATCTCTGCCTCCTGTCTGTTTCAAAGGCAACTCCTGTCTGAAAAAAGTCAGTGACACTGCTTTACCAAAGCCACATTTGCAGACTATTAAACGTTTAGAAGATGTTAGGTGTGGAATGGCAGAGTTTTGAAGTAGATGGATGTATGCCATACAAATGTTTGAGGCACACAGGACTTGGAGATCATTTTTCCGGAGTTTGTGGTTTTTTATTTGTCACTTCTCATGCCACAGATGAACTTTGAATTCTTAGTCATTGCATTTGGCGTAGAGGCTAATAAAAGTTTGAGAGCTGAAAAGAGCTAGACTTTAACATGAGTGTCACATTTTTGACAGAACTTGATTAGCAACAGATGGGCTGGGGGTATAAAAAACTGATAGTAAAGCCTCACCCTGAGTCGCCACCCAGAAACCTGAGAAAAATAAACTAGATTGAACAACCTAACCTGCTCAGTTAATTTTCTTGATTCATGGGCACAAATCAAGCGGGTTGAAGCACACTAGTTTACCAAAACAACAAACCAAGAACAAAATAGAAAAACAAGGTAACATATTAAGGGCATATATGTAGTGCTTGAAATATAACTTCAGCCATTTTTCCAGTTCTTTCTTCTGCTGGATCTGGCCAGCTGGTTGCCTCACAAACAGCAGAGCCTGGCTGCCTGTCCCACGACCCCCTCTAAATAAGCACTGCAGCACTGTTACTTGTAGTTTCCTGCATTTCACCTCTTAGGTCAGAACATATATGGCAGAGGGAAGTAACAAGTCTCTTTGTATACAGGAGGCTCTTAAACAGTTTCTTCCCTAAATACCACAGAATGTAAGTAATTTCTGCTTCATGAAATATTCTATACAAAGTCACTTTTCTTTTGTTGCATATGACTTTTGTCCTCTGATGCTGGAAACTATTGCGTTGTGTTATGGTGATCTCTCACTGAGTACTCCTAAGCACCGTTAATTAGTTCATACTTTAATACCCAGCTTGAAATGGCTCTCCATGATATGTCTCTTGATAAAATAAAGCAAACCCATCGTAGTATATCAATGCATGTGGAATAAAGGTGGCTCAGACCTGACCAAGAGTTCCTTCCATTCATCACCTTTTTTCCTACAGGGGATACTCTCAGCAGCAAGCTTCTTCTCTTGTGTCACTTTCTCTCCTGGATTGCCAGGCTTACAGAGAAAGAGCATCACCATTTCATTTGTTTCCCCTTGTAGCTCCACCACTGACAATTTTGCAGCCCCCTACTAGGAGTCACACATCCTGCAGAAGCACAGGCACTGCTGTACTTGAAAAGACCCACTAATAATACAATTTGATATCATGAGTCTCCAATTTATAGCTCGCCAGACCTTCCTATATAAACTAAATCAGTGACTTACAAGTTTCACCTGAAAACCATTATACACTTGGTCTTTATTATCTTTTCAACAGAGGGAGGTATCATGCAATATGTGGTTGGTGTATTGTATTAACCCAGTGAAGGACTGCGGTAGAAAATAGGAAAAATATAAAGTACAGTTATGTCAGATAATTCACTTGGTGAAAAAACCAGTAGCTTCCAGAGATAAATTTCCCTAGATTGTCAGTGACAGGCAAGCCATCATCATCATCATCATCATCATCATCATCCACTTGGTATTTAACCTCCTGGTGACCATGTTGGTAGGACCTGCTGGTGCATTTCTGACTCTTTCACTGCTATGTTTTTAAGCAGCTCAGACTAAATGACAGACAGTTGTTACTGGGACAGGTTGCTATTTTTCCTTTATCAGGCTTTAATTGCTCGTGATGAATGCGCAGATCTCGCTGAGTGCCACAGCTGTGTCGAAGACACGGCTGGGACAGTCACAGCCAGTGTTGGTGGGTGTCCTGCGGGCAGGGGGCTGTGACGCTTGTGGCTGTCCCCGGCACCGAGGCTGCTGTGGGGCAGAGCAGTGCGGCCCTGCGGGCGAGGCCAGAGAAGCAGACTGGAGCCGGTAAAGATCCAGGAATGCCCAGCTTGCTCCCTGCATCTGTTTCAAGCCGCTGTGCCGGTCGGGGCAGTGCAGAGGCGAGCGGCCAGCCCTGGGGCAGGGGCCCCGGGCCACCACAGTGCGGGGACAGCCTGGCTGCCCGACACCTGCCGCAGCCCATCTCGGAGCCTCCCCCGGGACTGAGCGGGGCTGGCAGCGCCCCAGTGCCGTTCCTCCGGCCGGCGGGAGCGCCGTCTCGCCCTGGATCTCAGCATGTCTGCGGCAGAGGCGCTGGACACCCGGGACCGTGAAGGCGCTGGGACATGCCCGGAGGATGTCCCCTCCCTCAGGGAAATCGAGCAGCTCCTGAACACTGGGCGGCCCTCTTGCAACCACGTCGATGAAGTATGGCCTAATCTCTTTTTAGGGGACCTGTAAGTACAGCTTTATGGGCACACCTCTGCCATACCTTCTGTTAGTATGCCTCACGGGTGCGGCTTTAGGCAGCTCATAGTTTTGCTAATTGCTGTCATCTACACTGCAGACAGCACGATTTCCGAGATAAAATTATGACTAAACTGGTATTCCCTTCTCGATTAACCCTTGGAAGCAATGTATGGGCTGATGCTCCAGCAAATGGTTTGAGAGATGCAATCTCAGGGCTTCTGCTCTGTGACTATCACTGCACTCACCTTGATTTGTCTTTGTCTTTTTCTTAGAGTAACAGCTCACAACAGATTTGTTTTGTGGAAGATGGGTGTGACCCATGTTTTAAATGCTGCCCATGGCACAGCATACAGCCACGGAGGCCAGGACTTTTATGGAGCAACCATTGATTATTATGGTGTACCAGCCCATGACCTGCCAAGCTTTGATATCAGCCAGTTCTTTTTCTCTGCTGCACAATTTATCCACAATGCCTTGAACACGCCAGGAGGTATGAAATTATTGTTGGTCACATTTTGATGTGAGTCAGCAGCCTCACGTAACAGATCAGCTCCACAAGTTCAGTGGTGGACAGATCACTATGTGGTGTCCTGCCAAGTGCTGGTCACCTGCATGGTGGGTGGCAGGAGAAGGGAGTGCTCTGACTAGGTCCCAAAAAGCTGATGTGACAAAACGAATGAACTGTGCAGGAGAGAGAGAGAGAGGAGAGGGAGAGGGGCAGGGGCGAGAGGGGAGACAAAATTATTTGGAAGGTAAGGCTCATTCAAAAAGGGAGAAGCAAAAGCATGCACTTAAAATGGACACCGTCTTTTGGGACCATCTTATAGCAACTGTACTTGCAAGAACAAACGAATAAAAAGACAAATGTCCTGATTTCTACAATCACCAACTGTATGAAGAGGTTAATATATTGCAAGTGAGTTTCTTGTGTGAGCAGGGCCTGCAAAGCTGTGGCTCCAAGAAGCAGATTTACCTTTACTGAAGGAGATTTACAGTGAGTTCCACAAGAAACTGAGCTTCTTGGCAGTGGTGCAATAAAATATTCATTAATCTGTTCTACATAAAAGACCATTTCTTAGCACGAGTACACTGGCATTAATGGAGCTGTCTCTGTATCACAAGTTCTGACTTCAAAATAGAATTACAGTTGCATCAAATTGTCTTATTATGCAATAGTATAGGCCAGTCATTTTTCTTGGTGTCTAATGTGTTTGTGCCATCCATTCAGGCCAGATTTTAGCATTCTTCCTTGCTTAAACAAGCTCTCTGAAACTAAGGGGTCTTCTTTTCCTCATGGTCAAAACAGAATAACTTCATTACTTCAAGAGCGTTTTCTTTGATTTACCAGTGTTTCGGAGATCAGGTTGGGATCTCATGGCATTTCTCACACAAGTGAGTGTAACAATGGCAAATTAGGCTTAACTGTTAGCAGTTCATGTGATCTATCAGAAGAGTAAGAAAAACATTTAAATTAAACTTCATCTACTGTACTGATTCTCTTGATGATTGTAATTTTTTTTTTTTACCAGCCAAAATATTGGTACATTGTGCAGTTGGAGTAAGCAGATCAGCTTCCCTAGTCCTAGCTTATCTCATGATAAATCACCACCTCCGATTAGTTGAAGCCATCAAGACGGTGAAGGAGCATCGATGGATTTCACCCAATCGTGGTTTTCTGAAGCACCTGCGAAACCTGGATGTTCAGCTACGGCAAAGGAAGGACAGCTGAACGGGCAACCCTATCTACATTCACTTTACTGAGTTTCACCCTTCAGAGCCACTGTGCATATACAACTTCCCATGATCAGTGCATATTACAAAAATGAAGAAATTTATGCATCAAAGTAAAAGGCCAACAGAATGGTAAATGGATTAATTCTGATAGCTCAGTTCCTCCAAAACCAGCACAGCCAACATCAGCACTGTGACCACTGCACAGAGTGGAACTGCTGTGCCTTGAGTGGTGCTACTGGATGAATCCACTGAAGTGGTTAGGATAGACCAAGTTTGTCCCTGGTTTGTGCTCAGGCCAGAGGCAAGTTCTATAATTGCATCTAGCTGTAAAGGATGTTTGAGTCCCCTTTACTTGGGAGGGTAACATAATTGTTTTTCTCAGTTTGGTTACAGTTCTCACATGCATGTTCTCCTAAGAAAAGATTTTGTGGTTCAGGCCTGATGATGTGGAAAGGGTAGGCACTTTCTTGAGAGCCCAGGCACTCCTACAGAAATCCTTCTCTTTTGCTGGTCTGCTAAATATTACGGTGTTATAGAACCTGTGACAGCCACAAAACCCACACCATCAGAATAAACATCTGTGATTCTTCTGCAGCCTAGGTCAGCAAACCCCACAAGTCTTTTCTTGTTAAATATGTTTTTAAAAAGATAATGTATATAACGTAGTATATTGAGGACATTAAAAACAATATGTCAGGTCTTCAAAGCATTTTAAGTTTGATTCATCAGTTCGCTCACACTCCAAATTATCCCAAATCAGTTCTGTGCCAGTGGCTTTGAATCACCCATGGTTTAATATCAGGTAGACACTTAGCTTACATCAGTGGCTTGGTCTAATTGCTACAAATTAGTTTTAAGATGTTTTAAGGATGTCACTTTTCCTATCACCAGTAAATCAGTACTTAAACCAATGTGATTTTTAATACAGCAACAGCATTTGAAATTCATGCTACCACTCCGCCTGAAAATTAGCTTGTTACCTTGTGGCGAACCATGAAGCGATAATCCAATTTGGTTTTGCCCTTTGCTGCTGGTTGGATTTATTGATTAGTTGACCTTATAAAGATTCCCTGCCAGATTAGGTAAATACATTTCTGCTTGCTTGTTTGCATTTGAAGCATCAGTTCTGATCATTTTATTCTCCACTGGAAGAGATTTGCAAGGTTATTAGAAGACTAGTATAATGGTGACTTGTTGAGTTGAGCCTCTTCCTTCCCAGACCACATTTCCTCCTTCATTCTTAGAGGTTATGACATAAATGCTGATTCTGCCTAGCATTTAGGGGAATGTAGAAATCCCTCCCTATTCCACTGTACACAAGTGCTTTGCAAAATAAGCATATTTAAGATCCTTTCAGACATCAATTTGACTGTTCAGATTTTCCTAAACCTTGCCAAAGAGCTCCACTGACAAGAGAAAGGTAAGACATTGTTGTGTGAAAAGATCAAATAGGAAATCACATTTAAAACCTAACAGTGCTAGGACAATCTTTATACCTCACAAAGCAGCAGAGCGGTGGAGGAGGAGCTTTGTTTGCTTTGAAGTTCTCCATTAAAATTAATAGGGATTTATATGAGCTAATATTTCATTATAATTTATACTTCATTCACATTACAGTAGATTTTCATCTGGAAACCTTTTGAAGACATGGCACTGAAAAATCTGAAATTCATGTGAGTGAAATAATGCATCTTAATGGCTTTAGGCTGGGCAAAATTAGACACATGTGGGCAAGATTAATGGAATCCCCCGATCAGGATAATGCTTTGCATGCCCCTGAGCATCTGTCCTACAAAGCCACAGCTGTGAAAGCTGCTCCTGTTGTAAATTAGTACCTGCTCTTGAAGTTACTGCTCATCCTGGGAGAGTATTGTTTCACCGGGGGGAGAGAAGGGAGGAGCACAGGGTGAAGCTGAGTCAGTAGGGCATCCACACCACCGATGACATGATAGTGATCTTGTAAGCAAGACTTGCTTACCTCAGTGGAGGGAATGAATTAGGTAGAAACTCTTTTCAAGGGCATTGTCAAATCACAGAAGTGTTTTTAATCCTTGGAGTTAGTGTTGCTTATATTTCCTGCCTGTCTGTATTGCTTCTTTATATACAGATTTAATTTGAGTGCACATTTGTGCAGAGAAAAAGATTCCAGTCAACATAAGCAAAAGCAGAATTAGTCCTGTAACTTCTTAAAACAGAGAGCATTGTCTGCTGCAATGTGCTAAGAGGAAAAGGGACCTCCTCACCTGTCACTTACACTATCTATAATTCAAGTCATGAGGTGATATGACATTACTACTTCACTGCTTTCGCGCATCAGCAGGAAAACTTTTATTTTAAATAATGGTTTGGCAAGTTAGACTAGACCAAAATGAAGGAAAAGTACTGCCTCCCCAGTGGCACTTAATTCAGAAAATGCATGTTTGTCAAGAAGGTCTACACAACCTGGGAGAAGGTGCAAGTGAAAAGAACTGTCCCAGCTACAGCTCTGGCAGACTTAAATCTGCTTAAAGCTATCACAAAAACAGTGTCACCTGAAGGGACCCATGTAGAGTTCCAGTGAAAACTTCTCTTAATTTTATTTTCCAGTACAAGAACTGAGGGCATCAAATGAAGTAAGTAGAAATCAGGTCTGAAACAAGACGAGGGTTTTATGTGAGCTGTGTAACACTTTGCCACAGGATGCTGCAGAGATTAAAAGCCGATAGACATTCAAGGGGCAACTGGAAAAGTTTGGGGGACAGAAATCCATTCAGGGTTACCAAATACTTAGAAAGTCCATCCAGATCAGCAAGCTCATAAACTGCAGCCAGCTGGAGGCTGGGAGGATGTTATTATATACACAAGTATAATTCATGCTTGTGTGTTCTTATATTCTGTAGGCATCCACTTTCAGCCACAGTCAAGCACAGGATGGTGGGCTCGGTGAATGCTGGGTAGGGCCCAGGACAGGTGCTCTCATGGTGTTTATTTTGAACTCACCCTCAAGTTGTGCTGTCCCCTCTTTCCTGGTAGCTTATTATTAGAACTGGGTCACATGAGGCATTTGGGACTGCATCTCGGTTGCATTGACTGACATTTCTTTCACAGGGAAATCTCTGTGCTGGCAGGAACAGCACCATAGCTTATGTGAGGATGCGAGTAGCATTTTTTTGCATAAGATTCACTTAAAGCAGAACGTTCATTTTTCTGGCTGTTCCCCATTGCATCAGGGACATAGCGCTGAGCTAATCCAGGGAGGCGTCAAGGCGCGAGCTGTATTTAGAGTCAGCCACCTGCTTGGGAACATCAAGCAGCAGAAAGAGCTTGCTTCAGCAAAAACCTCCCCTGTGCATTGCGCTGCAGCGGCGCCCAGCAGGCCCTCCCTCCTCTGCCTGACTCTGCGTGAGACCTCCAAAGGGGTCAGCACCTGAAGACAGACCCTGTCGGCCCCGGAATGCTCTAAGCCTGGCACTCCCTCTGCCCAGGAACTGCCAGGTATTTTGGACAGCTGCAAGGTGGAATTAAATCACGTGGGTGAAGAGTGGCCTAATCTCTACATAGGCAATATGTAAGTGTTATTTGAGGCTGAGCTGTTCTGAAGGGCTGGGGAACACAGGACTCATTAACATATGCTGTCCAACTTTATTTAGTTAGCATTGGTAAACTTCATTGCCTTAAAATAGACGTAAGATTAGCACCGAAGAAAGCAAAAGGACTATTCATTAAAGAAAGAGCTTACTGCACAGGAAAATAATTAAAAAGAGAACTAGACTCTCTTTATTGCTTTGCATTTTTTTATAATTGTGCAACATATAGATTTTATAAACGCTGTAGCATTTACCATACAAAGCATAAGACAGATTCATGATCCTGAGCAGCCTTAAAATTGAACAATAATTGGTTTTTACCTTTTTTGGTGTAATATTAATTAGAATGGAAATTTTCACATTAAAAAGTATTCTGATTTTGGCTGTTTATATGACAACTTGATTTGCAGTTGAAATTTCTGACAAATCTATGGATATTCTGAATGACAGCAGATTTCACTCTTTATTTCTCAAAGCTGTGCAGATGGGTATTCCACTCTGAAGCATGGAGAAAGCATGCAATCATCTGCACTCAACATGCCTAGTTCCCAATGTTATGCCAAAACAAGGTTTTTTTCATCACCATCAGGTTGTAAACTTGTTGAAATATCTAGAAATTACAATAATTCCTACAGGAGAGAAGCAGGAGGGACTAATGACCCTGCTGATTGCCCACTGATTACAACTAAAAGCGGCCATTCTTTTAGCTATGAATCAGCAAAGCCAAAAAATGAGCTAGGTGACATTGGGGAAATAATCTGCACGCACAAAACTCGGGTTTACCAATTGCCGCCTGCTCCCGACCGTCCCTGCGCTTGCAGGCGGGAGCTGACAGCCGGCAGGTGGCCCTTGCGCGGCGGGCGGGGGCACCCAGCAGCGCGGGGCCCCGGCCGGAGCCTGAGGCCACAACCACGTGCAGTGCTTCACTGAACTTCTGCCGCGGCCAGCAGAGTGGGAAACCGACCCTTGCCTTTCCGGTTCAACCTTGTAGCTACACTTGGAAATTAACTCTTTTTCTTCTTAGAACCATGGGCAGAAATAAGGATCTGTAGAATTGAGACTGACAGGTAGTAAAGGCAAAGATTTAAGACAAAAATCACTGAAATTGTGTTAACAGCAACATTTGATTTTAGATAGTTTTCTAAGTGCAGTTTTAAGACCTCTTTTTAATGCCTGTGAGTATACATGTTCCAAACTACTCTTGGATGTTTCTTTCAATCACATTCTGTCTCATGGGAAAAAAAAAATGGTGGGGAATAAAATGAAAAAATATATAGATAACAACAGTGTATGTATAGTAAGGAACAGATGAACTTTGAGAACATTCAGCTAACAAATAAAAATGTAAACAGGTTCTTTGCTAATGCAACAGCTGATCACTAATATCAGCTTAAATACGAGTTACAGACTGCAAACAGGGAAACGAAGTTGATCGAGTGCTACAGATAGAATTGTCTTTATTCTGCCAACACCAATAAGACAAATAGGAACAACACCTGAGAATAAGGTTTCATGGACTTTTCATGAGATAGAAATCGGAGTAGAGAGAGTATGTGCATGTAGGGCCCAACCCAGTACCTAGTGAAGTTAATAAACATTAGATGCTTCTGTTACTGAGCAAACCCATGCCAGCATCAGGACTTGTGCCAGAGCTAAAATAACGCAGAGCAGTACCATATATTGTCATGGCTTGTTTCTGTGGAACCAGTTGTGTGCAGTTTCTGAGCAGCTACTTGGAAATCAAAGATCAATCTAGAATTAATACTGTATTTTATAAGAAACATTTCTCCTTATGCCTTTATCAGATATCTGATGTTCAGCGCCTTTAAACAAGTTTAATATATATCATAAAATAAAGTAGGGGTGGCTGACTACATGATGACTTTCATCCTGGAGGACTTTGAAGTTGTCAACAAGCTGATTATTAAATATCTGTCTGGCTATCAGCCATTGCTGATAGGCAAGGCCAAAGCCAAGACCCTTTGGTTTTAAAGGTAAAATGTTTTCTGAAATGCTACATAATAAGTAGCTGACAGCATAATATGTAAAATATCCTCCAGAAATTAAACTTCATGCTGATCTTAAGCAGACAGGTTTATTAACTGGAGTTTAACCAGATTAGCAAGGCTAATATCACTTCAGCAAAGAAACATGGTACAGTTACAGGCTGAGGCAAAATGGTTGCAGGCATTGCTAAAACCTCAGTGTGTTCAACACACACTTCAAATCCAATTATAGAAGGACCTGAGCTACCTCCTGAAGTGAATTTTGGTAGGGTGTTTAAGCCAGCAGTCCTCAGTGTGATTGTAGACAACTGAAGTCTGTAAAACTTGTTAAATTTATTTCTTTTCAGAAGTGAAATAACTTGGAATTCTGCATTTCCAGATATGTTATGAGTATATTCAGAAATCACAACCTTTTATCATTCTTCTACTACCTTACTTTTTCTTACACATCTCAAAGGGGAAAAAATGTCTCAGACTGTGGTGGGCACTGGTCTCTACAGACAGGAATACATTACAAGGCAACAAGATAACTTGAGCAAATTTTAATAATGAGCTTTCATACATGATTCTCCATAGCTCCGTAACAGGGAAGGCCTGAAAAGGCTTGGTGACACCCATGCACTGACTGCAGCACATTTTTGCATGGAAAATCAAAGGAGACCAAACTTTCCACAGCCAGGAAATGCATTATTATGGAATACCTGCAGAAGACACAAACGACTTTGACCTTGTTGCCCATGTCTGTACATTCTGAGTGCGTTAACAAGGGCAAATGGTGAATCCCTGTCCTGATGGTAAACTGCTGCTCTTACACAGCACTCACATTAAGCAATCACAAATTACTTTAGCAGCATTAACTATGTGTTAGTCAACCACTTGGGTAAGCCTAATTATCCACTTACAGACATTGTCTTCATTGGCACGTGGGAAAACAGCAGGATCCTGAGAGATTAGGAGTGACCAACAAAACCATATCCACATCAGTGGCAAGGATCACTCACACATGCTGTACTGTACTGTACCGTAATCATCAGAGTGTATCTTCTGTAGCAGGAGAGAAAAAGAAAAGCAATTATAAAAGGGAAGAAAGTTCTGAGCTCTCAGACTGAAATCACTGATTTTTTTTTTAGTTTTGTTTTGTTTTTTTTTTTAAGTTTTTCTGTATTGATTCATCAGAATACACAACACAATTAACTAAAAATAGTTACTTTCTGGCTTGAGAAACAGACAAAAGCTTCAAAGAGCTATTGCAGAGACATGCCAGTTGGCCATTTACAAAGCCTAATGCCATGTGTTTTCCTCTGTTTCTGGACTCAGATCTCTAGTAACAAAAAGTGGTTCTTGATTTATGAAAGGGCTGTATGTAATACCCTGGAGGCCACTTTATCTCAGCTCCTGTAAATTGGATCTCGCAGAGATGAGATGAGATGAGATGCAAGTGAGGCAGAAGTACAAACTTACACAATCTGTGACCATGGCACTGTTCCGTGCAGCCTGGAACAGCGCTGCGTGAATTCCTTTCTGTTTTGAAAGGAAAAATCTTTATTTGCTGTATTCTTAGAAAAAGCAGATCTACTTCCTTCTTGCTGGCTTACCTTATAATATTCTGCCATTTTCCTCTAGGCAATGCTATCCAAAGAGTTATCCAGTAGTGAGCAATTTCATCAGGCTGCAGGATTTACGTATTGAACTAAGATACAGTATACACCTATGTAAACTCTAAACTCTTATGCAATGAGAAAAACACAAAGCGACAGGGAGAAATGTCAGACAAACAATCTGAATATTGTCATCAAATCTATTTTTCCTCTCTGTTTAGGGTATAGAATGTTTCTGAATTTTGTATGCGCCTATCATTCCTCAGTCAGTTGGTTAAATGAAGGCAGCAATTATGCTAGGTACTCCTCCAAGATACATTCCCAATTTGTTGTCCATTCTGCTCACTGAAACTCTTAAAACTCAACTCCAAGAAAAAATAGGCCCCTGTTTAAAATTAAAGCTCTTAAGTATATCCCTGGACATAAAAAGATGCTAACCTGTTTTGCTGATTGGGATCAGCAAATCAAAAGGGGAAAATATTGTCCAACCTGTGGAAGAAGTCACCCAGAAGGGAGACAGCTTTCTCACCCTGGTGACAGATGCTCAGTGGCTGGGGACTTTCCAGAGATAACTTTCTCCTGCCATGCCCTCTGCCCAGCTCTGTCTCAGCTTTATGGACCTGAGAATTACTGAAAATGTAATAAATTTTCAGCCATAAATTAGCCATTTCTCTCATGCTTAGAATTTCCTGTTACCACCAAAATTCTTATTATTTGAACATTGCTGTGCCTCTAACACTAGTGAACATGGAAAGAGACAAGTTATTTAATTTAAATTGAATATTTCATAAAGGAACTGCTCTTTAAACCCTCTTCTGCTGGCTCAGAAGGCAGGTTTCTCCCAGTACCCTGTCTTTTGCCAGCTTCTCACCAAGGAAAGGGGACTGTAAAGATAAAAAATTGAAATTTTTATTTGAACTGTTGAAATGACTACCCAAATTAGCAAGCTGAGCTAGACCACTCCAGGGTAGTTCTCATCTTAGAGCATTTGTTTGGAAAATAAATTGTAGTTTTAGACTGAAGTCCTAAACATGCAGGGGTAAAATACTTGGGGAAGTTGCTGGTGGCAATTCAGCACCTCAGCAGAATTCCATAACATTTGCCCAGAGTTCACTTGCCACATGCATGCATTTCTGGAGAAGATAATGCAGTGCCCCATCAGAACACCAGAGCTGGGGCCACACTAATCCTTGTGGAAACTCCTACCCAAAACCAGCACTGTAACCCAGGGGTGAATTTGCCCTCCTATTTCCGAAAAGAGAAGTCTGCCAAGGACGGTATGGCCCAAGAGGCACACATTGCTGGCAGGCTCTCAAGTGTCAAAATAGAACAGGCGTTGCCAGCAGCATAGATCCTGTGCTTCGCAGGCAACACACAGACAGGAAAAACAATCAAGTTGTCTGGTGGAAAAAGCGGCTTCCCAGGATCGCTCTGACCATGGTGTGATTTTGATCAATCCACACTGGCAAGTATCATCTTTCCACGTGTGTTTCGCCTCCTGCAGGCTGCCTGCGGAGAGCAGCTCGGGCAGGCTGATGCATGCTTGTTATTGCCGGCGTAAATATCTCTGCCTTGTGTTATTGTGGCACAAAGCAGCTGGACCATTTGAAAATCATTTAAAAAGCACTATAAAATTAGGGCTCCAGTGCTCTTATTTTATGGCTTTCACGAGCAGCCATTGCCTAGAGAGAAATTATCCTCTTTATTTTCAAGGCTAAAGGTTCTTTTAACATTCATCAAAATCAAAGTGCACCCTTGATAACACATTGAGCTGTTACTTATTTAGTACAGACTCTTTACCTTCTGCATAATATCACATTTGAGATCTCAGGTCCTCATATACAACTCATTTCATTGTGTCTGCTGTTGTTTTCACCAAGTAAATTTGCATAGTTTCAAGAGAGGCTGGATGATGCCCCAAAACATATTCTTTCCATAATTATTTTTTAAAAATTTATTTATTTTAATTTTTAAAATTTTTTTCATTTTTAGAACAATAGCCTGGAGTGTTTTTGTTTCTGATCCTTCTATAAAAATGGCCAATTACCTCTTTGGCAATAGATTTGCACAGACCAATTAAGCACTGTAAGTGAAAGATTTTCAAGGGCAGAAATAATACTTAGGTGCATAACCTGATAGACTCACTTTGAAACATCTCTTCCCCACGTATATAAAAAACTGTCTTTGATAATTTTTTTTCCATTCTTGTTTTCACAGACAGCGTCTTCACCAAACTGAGAAAAACGGTGAGTGAACCAAAGCAGCATGACAAAATGCAAACAGTACAAAGGGAAAGCCATTCTTTTTAGGGAAAAAAAAAGAACAGCTATATCGACCATACTTACAGCTCAGATCTGAAGGGCTTAGGAAGAGACACTGCATGAAAGCATCCATCAGCCACAAAGGTGGCAAGTGAGGAATGGTAAGGCCCTGCACATGCTCTGTGCTGCAGCTCAAGAAAACCACTGTGTGCCCCTCTGTTTTTTAACCTGCCTTAGGTTTCTGTAAAAGACTGGTCACCTTATTATCCAGACATCAAATACAGACTGAAGATAAACATTTACAAAGTCATAACCTTAGCTCTGTTCTCATGGTTCCCTCTTTGGCCAGGATTTTGTCTTTATGTCCTCTGGGGACAGCAGGCTCAGTCCTGTGCCAAAAAGCAGCATGCTTTCAGATCCCTGCAAGGGGGTGGTTGGTGCTAATAGATCCTGCTGTGAAAGCATGTGTAGCCACATCGAGCAGCTGTAAAGTCAAGATGCACCATCCTGCATGGAGGAGATGTAATTAGGTTGAAGGCAAGGCTGCCTGTGTGCAAAGGGGGCTTTGTCACCATGCTAGCACCTCCGTGAGCAGAGGGAGTTTGAGTTTTTAATGACAGAGATTTTGCCTGTGTCACCCAGTCTGTGATCCATCAAGGGAATGGTTAAGCTAATAGAGGGGGGAGATTAAGTTACTTGGTAATCACTATTGCTTATGACCCTCGAAAGGCAGAAAATAGGAAAGGCATGACAGACATCTTCATGGATGAAGGAGGTGGGACACACATTTAGTAAGTCAGGATAAGAAACGCACCTCAGCTCTATGGCACATTTTTCTGTTCCAATAGTCAGTAACCAACTTCCTGTGCCTGACCATCTCAGAAATAGAGAGAAGGGCCCAATTAAGCTCACCTAGCTATGGGCCCCTGCATTTCAGATCAGATTAGATCTTTTGGGTTAAGGCTGACCCACCCAGTCTCAGCCCTTACCTGTGGCAATAGTGAAAAGTGGCAGGAGAAGAGCAGAGATCAGTGTAGCCCTCTCAAGACCTGATCCAGCACCTCAAGTGTGATTACATCACCTGTGCAGGGGCTTCCTCCCTTTGGAGCTGACATGCACATGTGCTTGTTCCCTCTGAGGTGCTCACCTTGCTCAACACAACAAAAATTAAAAACTCAGAGATATATCTCAATAGAATAGAAATAGAAAATCCCTTCTACCCATTAGTTTCAAATTCTTGGACAGCCCTGAATTTACCTTTGCTTTATGGATAAACTACCTGTGGTGAATGGTTTCTCACTATTGTCTTCACTAAAAAAAGATAGCAAATTGACATTTGTAGTTAATGCTTCAGTGCTGAAAGGGGAGGATTTTCCTTTCAAGCACTGAAGGGGAACAGGTGTCTAGAGAGTGTTGTTTCCCCCCCACATACGTATCTACTAATACCTCAGAGTGCAAAGGCTTGCTCTCCTCAGATCCAGAACAGGATCAAGCATACCCTGGAGCTGTTTTGAGACCTAGATGACTAGTTGCTGAAAGCCTGGAAAAAGGACCCAGGTTGTAGGGTGTCCTGCACGAGGTAGATTCAAAGTAATTTTGTGCTCAGTTAAACCTATTAATTTCCAGGAAGGCTTAATCTACTTTTAAATAGCAAGTGGGACCCCATAACTCAGAGGTGGGCAGCCAAAGGGCAAAAGAAAGGTCCTGGATGCTGGCAGTGTTCTTGTGGTGTTGCCAGCAGCTGCAGACCTTCCATTACTTCCTTTCCTCACAAAATAAAGCTGCTAGCTGCAGAACCGAGTTGGGACCAAGGTAATTTTACCAAAAGAAGCAACACAAGAAAGAATACCATAAAAATCCAAGTGGAATCAGAATCTGGAGGGGAAAGGTGTGAGGGCATTGGCATTCATGTTAGCATCATCTCATGGGACAGGGGTGTTCCTGCCCAGGTGATGGGCACCCATATTGTCAGTTCTTTTCCCTTATCATCACAACAGTTGAAAGTTGCTCTAAGCATTTTGCTTTTGCTTCTTCACTCTTGATGCCTTGTCATTCTCTTCTATGTTGCCACTGTGAAATGAATCTTGGTTCATAGTGACAAATGTATTTCCCGCCTGGGAGGCAGATTCTGGATGTTTGGTACCCATGTTATAGAATTCAGTATTTAGTAATGAGTAGTGTGGACACTGCATTCATAAGACAAGTGGAAAAGCTGCCAATGCAGGTTAGACCTGAAGGTCTGGCTAGGTATTCATTCTCTATCAGCCCAGAGCACAGTCTAGGGGAAGCTAGCATAAGAAACAGGACAGCTATGTATCTTCCAGCTTTTGGCTTTCAACAGATTGGCTACTTCTTAAACCTCTGGAAACTTTTAATTACTACAGACTGGACTGAAGAACTGGTTCTAGCACAAAAGTCCGTAATTGCCCTCATGCCCTAACAAGCACCTTGCCTCCATCAGCTCCAAGGAGGTTAGCTCAGGCTGTGGGGAAAAAAAAGAAAAGGAGGGGTGAAGGCTGGGGGAGAAAGAAAGCTGGGTGGAAAAGTGAGGAGCAGGCTGGATGGGTGAGGAGGAAGGCTGGATAGGTGAGGAGGAGCAGGCTGGTGCTGGAGGAGGATCTGGGGAGGCTGCTGCTACAGGCCAGCACAGCTGCCATGACCGTGAGCTTTGTCCCCTCAGCAGATAAAGTGCAAAGGCTACTGATGAACATCCTCGATGCCTCAGTGAGAGAAGGCTGGGCTGGGCTGGGCTGGGCCAGGCCAAGCCAGGCCAGGCCATGTTGGGGAGCAGCAGCATGGCCGGGCCAGGACCAGGGCCAGAACCCGCTGCGTCTGCACAGTGCTGCCATTCAGAATTAATTTCTACCAGTTAACGAGCTCTTGGTAATTGCCATTGACACACAATAATCTTTGTGAGTTTTCCACAACTTTCTTTCATCTGTTAGAAGAGTGCAGGGGAACCACCACATTTGCCGCTGAGGAGGAATGCCTTTGGATAACTCAAAGCCCTCAGCTAGTCTGGTGGTACTTTCCAACTCAATTTCCATTCTTGTAGAGGGTTTATTTCATTTAAGAAAAGTATTTGAAGTGAAAGCAGCTGGGGAGAGAGCATGAACAGCACAGACTCCTCCATCCCAGCCCTCTTCCGAAGCCCCAGCAGCTCCCGTGACACCTATTGCACTGAAGAGTCAGTTTTCTCAGGAGAGCAAGCAGGAGGGACACTGATTTGACCCCACCGACCCCACCAGCAACCCAGTGCAACACCCTGTTGGCACCCAGGTGTGCTCTCCTGGCAGCTGCTGTCCCTCATGTCTCCCACTGTTTCTGAAAGCCAGAGCAGTGGATGTGTCCTCTAGCTTGGCTCTTTTTCTACTATGGCTGGAGGAACAGGGAATGGGAAGAAACCCATATTTGGAAAAAGACAGTATAAAAGACTAAAATCATCACCCTGCTTTTTACTTTAGGTAAGTGCATTATGTCTTGGACTGGTTTGTACAACAGATTTTGCCAGCAGAACAAAACCAGGCCAAACTGCACGGTGTACAGGAAAAAATGAGCACTGTCGCAGCCTTTTCTTATACAGAAAACCTGCACGGGAAAGGAAAAGGTGTAGATCTTTTGATGTATACACCCAGGTCAATACCAATCTAATTTATTCTGTACATTTCACATTTTTCTTCCATCCAACGAGCGCAGCTTCTTGTAAGTGCTCCCTTTAATGCCGGTCAGTAGTGTATTCCGCCCGGCGAGGCCCGTCGCTGCATATTTTTAAATCACTCAACATTGTTTTTTCCTGCCATCTTGTGGCAGCAGGAAAAATCACAGCGTTTTACTAGCAGCAGCGCTGCCCGCTGGCCTAAGACAAGGATTGTCAGTAAAACAGTCTAATCTAGAATTAGATTAGTTGGCATCATTGCAAAAAAATACAGCCCCTCTTGCATGTTTAAAAGCTAGATTAATTCTTCCATCTCTACTAGTTGATCTTGTAGCAGGGGTTTTTTGGTTATCCCAGTGCAAAATGTCTGTTTTGTAGACCTTGTGTTTCCTGAAGGCCCCCAGCTGCTGGCTATAAAGAGCAAAGGAGAGTTGCATAACAGGTGAAACTTAATCATGTTATCACAAGACTTCATCAAGTGAACTCTAAATATTTTGAAAAGGCTCCTTTTTGCCAGTGTTGCTCTCAGGTCTTCATAGCTCCTTAACAAAGCCATCTTTGTTTCCTATCAAACCATAGGAAGATCTCGTCTGATAGACATGTAAAGCTTTTCCTTTCACTGCAACAACTATTTCTGTCTGATCTCTCAAAGTAAACACTGCAAAACCTGCCCAAACACCTTGCATTGTTTGCTTAATTCTAAACCAAAACATTTTCATTATTTTGTTAAAAATGCATGTAAGATTTATATAAGACTGAATTTAGGTTCCTGGGTTTTTTCCCCTTTTTCTGCAATCACACAGAGGTTGTTTGAAAATGAATACTCGTGATCCCAACTCTCCTGCCACAATAGCTCTTCCCACACAGTTGAGGTAAAACCATGAAAATGATATATGATAACTAAGAAAGAAATCAAAAAAGAAAAAAATGCCCATATTTTCCCTTAAAATAAATGCAAAATTCAGAGCCAGTAAGAAAAACTTCTCACTACTCACTAAGAAAATTTCCAGCCTGCAAAGAGAGCATAAATAAAAGCTCTTCAAAGCTTTGTTCATTTTCACTAGCACCTGCAAAAATGAGTGCTTGGGATGCCAGGCATTGGAGAAAAGGATGTTAGTGCTATTTATAGATCACGGGTGGCTCCCATTGCCATTGTACTTGAGAATCTTGCAGTCCTTAATGCATTCCTGCTCACAGCAATTTTCTCAAGCAGAGGACAGCCTTCCCAAGGCTGTGCTGGAGGCACTGAGGTTTGCTTTGGGAAAATGGACCGTTCCGTTTGTGGTGTGTTCCCAAACTGTCTGTTGTAAACCACCTGCAGCAGGCACAACCTCCAGCAAGGACGCACTCCTCCCTTCTACCTGTGCTCAACTCTCCCTCTTGGGAGCCCTGAGGCTGCTGCTTTGCTGGAGGGTCTTCTCCTCTCCATCACCCTACCGAGCAGCCTTGGCATCTGTCTACAGTCCACACCAAGCCACAGCACGAAACACAAGCAGAAAAACAACAGCATAAAACCTGGCAAGATAAAGTAAAGGAAGAAACCTTCCAAAAACTTGCTGGCACATGACAACCTTGCTTCTGCCCTGCCTGACCACCTGCAAGACTCGCATAGCCTGAGTCTCAGGAGTGGGGCAGCACCATGCTGCCCACTTCTCACAGAGCCACTGCAGCAGGGCCAGGCAGGGATGCTCCTTCCCAGTGACCCTGGGACTGGACGTTCCATGGAGCAGCAGCATGTCCACCCTGCCCTTGATCCCTCATCCCTCACAGCCCGAAGAGGCGGCTGCACACGCTGCTTTGCCCACAGCCCCTGATGAGGCACTTCCTACTTCACTCTGATTTACCTGGCACCCTGATACCAGGGTGCTGAAACAGTAAAACCACTCACAGTTTTATTTCTTCAAATTTAAGGTAGGAAATTAGGAGCAAATACTTATCAGACACATAATCAAAAAGTTTGCAAGAGACAGGAAACCCCAGTTCTGTGTCTTAATAATTCCTTTTAGTTATTCTCATGCGCTAATCAGTGGTCAATTCCTTTGTGACATACAATCACTCTTCTTAAAAGATGACTTAATCAAAATCAAATAGTGATTTTAAAGTCAGCAGTCAAAAAGAAATATCTAAAGAAAAAACATCCCACTCTGCCCCAACAGAGCTGAGAATGTTGCTGGAAAGCTCTATGATGTGCCTGAAAAACTCAAGTGCCAAAATAGATCTTCCACTGTAGAGTTTTGAAGTTTGTTCTTGATTCCACAGCAAAGAATTTGTACAGCTTTGTCAGCCTTAGAAAAAGGTGCCTTTTTTGTATGTACCCTTTCAAGCAAGGCAAAGCAAGGAGAGCACTTCACTGCTTACGTTAAAAGTGCAGGGAGAGACAGATAGCTCAAAGCTACCCCTGCCAAACAACTGAGGAATATCAAAACCCCTTTCTCATGTCTTCAAATATCCTGAAATCTTGCAAACTTGACAGCATTGTCAATTTTGTATTGACAGCAGCAGTCAGATAAAAATCATTTGAGGAGTAAGACAAGGAGACGAAAAGAAACCCTTTAATCCACAGTCACACAAATCCATACTGCCTGCAGAAGTGCAAGTGCTTTGGAGCCCCTTTTAACAGCAATATTTTAGCATCCTTGTTTGTCTTTCCTGAAGGTTGCAAGACATTATTTCCCTGCATCCCTCTCTCAGTCTGGCCTCTTTGACACCATTTTTATCGGAACTGCCCATAACTTACACTTATCGACAGCCTGTGACACCAGTGAAGTCTTGGCACAGCACTGCCTGTGACAGCACTCACTGAACTGTTATCAATATCAAGGTCATTTTGTTTTTCTTGCTCTCACTGCAGCTGCAGCTTCTCTGCCCTCAGGGCATGAGCTGCCCAAGAAAGCTTTCTGTCTAAGCTCCTCACAAGCCACAGCCTCTGTGCTCCATTACTGGCGTTATATAAGATTAGAGTGAAGTTTCTACTATTAGAAGCAGTTAGCTGCATGGTGATTGTGTGCTCCCCTGATTACAGCCTACAGCACAGTTATGGCTTCTTGCAGCAGGACTGGAGAATTTTAATCCAGGGAAACGCATGATCATAGTTGAGATGCATCAAAAAAATCAGTAGTTTTGTGGGGTTTGAACTCCTAGCTGTGGTACCCTGGACAGGAGTGCCCCAGAGGAGAAATAAAGAGGAAAGCATCATCCTAGGCTTGACAGATATCCACAGACAGTCGGAAATTGTGCTAGGAGCCTGTGGAGGGCAGCGCTGTCTTGCTGGGGATGGTGCATTGCATAGCTCAGAGATGCCAGCTGCTAAGGTAATACTTCTTTTTTTATCTCTTTTGAATCTGAAAGCTGCAGATGTAAAAGCTGTCGTCATGCCACAGCAATGACCTGTCACTGCGAGCAGGACTCCCCATTTTTCCAAGCAGTAACTTCATTTTTAAGCCATCTTTTCCGGCAGTGTTAGCCCCATGCGTGGGCAAGTGCTTCTTCCTAGTCTGCGTGACTCAAATAGGAGGGTTGGAGGAGGTGGGAGGGGGGCAACACAAAGGTTCTCCCCCCTTGGAATGAGAAGGGGGTTGGGAAAATATGTGCAGATCCATTACATTGCAAAGAAGAGGAAATGCTCTCCAGGAGCACTTCTGTAGGGTAGCACCCTCTCCCCAAACACCAGCAAGGCACAGGTGAAGCTCACCCCACTGAGCCTGAGCTCAGCAAGCTCTGCCCCTCCTGGGGGCTTGCCTTGTCCAAGGACAACCGTGGCTGTGTGACCTGGGATGGGGCTGCTGGAAGGTGCTGTGCAAGAGCAAGTGGTGGGAGGCCTCGCTGGGGCTCCCCGCCTCACTCAGGGGCCCCTCTGAGCTGAGATGCTTGGGCTCCATCTCCACCTGCATGTCTCTGTCTGGCCATGCACCCTCTTGTCTTCCCACTTCACCTGGGACCTGCCTCACCTCCAGGAGCTCTCCTGGCTATGCAAACCTTCCCTGAGGCTGATTGCTCCCACTACTGAAATGGCCTTGTGCATTCCTGCCATACCCAGGTGGACGCAGCTCCTCCAGCACCATGGGCAGCCCTGCACAGGAGCAGGAGGGCTCACAACAGAAGGAGCCTTTAGCTTTCTAGCTCAGCTCAAGCTGCTTGCAAGCAGAAGTTGGCACCTTCCAGCTCAGTTAGGAGGAGAGGGCGCCCCATCATGAATGTACAAGGCCGGATGTGAATGGAGATGTCAGGAGGGAGACCAAGTGGTGAAGAGGTGTGAAAACTCGGATTTTCTCCCATCCTGTAAAACACAGTTGCCAGTGTAGGGTGAGGGGCATCTGCAATCTGAGCTGGGCTGGGCTGAGGGGGAAGCCGTGGAGGAGGCTTGGAGGGCTGCTCCTGCTCTTTCCTGACACTGCGGTTAAAGGGCGAGCTGTGTTTTCCAGAGCCCTCGATCTGGCGTCTTTCCCGGGTAGTAAATTCTCTTAAAACCTGAACCAAACAGAGCTTTAATTGTATATTCTGCTTTTCTCTTCACTCCAACATAATGGCAATAGCATTTATACAGTGCTGCATTGAACACGTACCAGCACTGAGGCTGAGGGACCGATTCTTCTTTCCATTATTCAGGGGCACTGCCTCTGGTGAGGCAGATCAGAGTTTGAACAGTGAGCTGGAGCAATGAACTTCTACTATTCCCTGCTGTTTGACTGTGGGCAAAATAAAAGGCCATAATACATGATGCAGTCAGCCAGGAAAGCAATATTGCTCTGCCATGTGCACAGTCTACGCCAAGACAAGTCCAGGATCTCATTTCTAAATTCCCATAGGTGCCTCATTTAAACCATCAGCCATAACCTGCTTCTCATTTTCAATACCACTTGGTATTAGAGCTGCAGTGAACTGCTGGTGAGAGATTCTAATTCCTGCAAACAAGCCCCTGTAGGCTTGCAAGGAAAACAGAGAGTTCCCCTCTCGGTTGCCTGCTAGGTTCCCATCTGGCTGTTTTAATTTTGCTATTGCTTTTAAATGTGCCTGTTTCTGCACACGAAGTTTTCAGCTCTACCTCAAGAGACTCCTGGGTTCTCTTAGCATCAGATTCTGACCAAAGTGTAGAGACACAGACTGGGTCTTCTTAACAAAAAGGAAGATCATATTTCACATTACAGTATCTAAAAGATTAATTCCACTAACATGATAATTTCCTTGTAAACCACACTTCTTTCCATCTGGATTTTTCTATCAGGAGGACAAAGAGCCATAGTGTTACACACTACCTGACAGAAAAGAGCAAGGAGTGTAAAAGATGAGTGCGGAGATGCTTGCTGAGAGAAAAGAGAAGAAAAAACAGAGTAGACAGCATTTTTAAATGCATCAAGAGGCTGCTTTTTTATTTTTTTCCCTTCCACATGAATTATATTCTGACCCCACGCTTTGGAATTTTGAACCATTTCGTTTGTCAGGTTTTTGATTCAGGGAATTTAGGATATTTGACTGCAGGAGCTTTCTGTATCATGTTATTGTTTGGTAGTGTTTGTGCTATTGTAGTAACCACAGGCCCTGCTGTGCCTGAGGCTCTCAATAATCTCATGTAAGGACTTGTTATTGAAAGACACCTGTCCCCATCCGGGCTATCAGCATAACCACAGGCAGAGCTGTGCCAGCTAGGAAGGTGCTAGCAAAACGGAAAGAGGAAAGAAGATTGGGGTCCAACTTATGCCATGCCAGACTCCTTTTGGGACTCCAGACACTCATTTAATCTCTCTGCAGCTCAGTTTGGTCTTGAGGAGACAAGGGAACAACCATGGCAAAATGGCAGGAAGCCCTGTTACAGAGGTGGAAATTACGGATAGGCAAATAGGTGGCTACTCAGTCTGTGTTCATTTGTAGTTAAGTAAAACATATTTTTCTCAACCAGGAACCAGCCATTTCATCTTGTTTTAATATTTTAAAATACTTTAAGCAATGCAGGAGAACAAATTCCAAAGCAAAGTGACTGAATAGAAAAATGGAAATAGTAAATTTTTTTGAAATAACAAAATTAACTATTTCATATCTATAATATTGGAGTGTTTGTGGTTTTACCCACAAAACTTTGCCAAGTTTTCTTTCTCTGGAATCTGCAAATGCAACACAAATCTGTTAAATGTTTTCGCCAATTCAAGTCACTGGGTGTTTGTGTGGGTTTTTTTCTTTTCTTTTCTTTTTTTTTTGCCATAGAGATGGTCAACAGAAAATGGCAATTGTTTCCACCATAGAGAAAGGAAGGGAAAAAAACCCCAAACCAACAAACCAAAAACCAAACCAAAAAGCTTTGCAGACTGTAGTATTCAAGTGGCTGGACAATACTGGAGATAAGCTCCAAAGAGACAAAGCTGGAGATACAAAGCTCCACTAGGTTGTTGTAGACAAGGTTCTGGCATGACTGGGTCCCTCAGGAGCTGCACCCAGCTGCATGCAAACAGCATGGAGTCACCCACAGCCCTTCCTGGGTGCTCCCACGCCCACCTCCAGCCTGGGCCTCCAGGGCAACTCCTGGCCCACTGGGCAAATCCAGGCTCCGCAGCCCAGACAGGGAACCAAGCAAGCCCTGGCCATTTGGGGTGTACCCCAGTGCTCCAGGTGCTTGGGAACTGAGGCACAATGACAAGACAGTTTTAAAGCTTGTGCACTACCTTGTATTTTGTGGATTGCCCTTAAAATCTCTGTCCAGCCTCAAAAGGCTCTGATAGGTAGAATTTTTTTGTTTGTTTCTGTTGTTTTACTTTTAAGCAGGAAAAACAAAGTAGGAGAGAAAGATAGGAAGAAAGAATCTAATGAGATGGCTACAGTTTAAAAGAAAATTAATCCCATCCAACTTGCATGGTCTAGATCTCTGCAGAAAATGTTAGTGACCTTGTAAGACAGATTTTTTTTCCCCTTGGGTAGAGGGATTCCTGCTCTCCTACAGTCACTGACTGTTTCCAACTAGAGCAGCTTCTGGGAGCCACCGAGAGGGAGAAGCTTAGAGAAATGTAATCAGTCACAGCACTTTTGCTACCTCTGCAGAATCTTAAAGTAGAGGGTGGGGGGAAATCTTCACCAAAGTCCCTGGCCTTCAATTAAAAAATTCATATTGCTTTCCTCATTAGTCCAATCTTTGGTAAGCTATTTCCAAGCTTACCCCTAAGGCCCTGCAGAGCAATCCAATTTCAAGGCCAGTGCAGCGCAGGCAGGAGCTGTGTTCTTGGGAGGAGCTATGCTTGTGTTGACACAATTTGCTCACTTGTCTGGCATAAGTCATGTGAGTAAAACAATGTTGGCACACGTTTTGGAAAGAGGATTGCTCTATGAAAGGGAGCTCTGTTGCAAAGCATCTCCCTGGTTGCAAAGTCCAAAGTCACCTGCAGAGTGTCACTGGCACCAAAATGACTCAATTCTTGGAGAACCTCCTCAAAGTCAGGTCTTGAACAAAAGGCCTCACAATCTAATTCTCTTTGCTCATCATGTCCATTACTGTAACTAACTGAGAGGCTACAATAGAAGTTTAAAGCAGCAGGGGCTAGGAGAAGTGAAAGTTTGGTATCCATCTGCTCCACAACTTCAGCCCTTAAGCATTTGCAGCAACTCAGGCAGCTACACCTCTCAAAACTGAGCCTGTGGTCTTACAAATCTCCTGATGTAGCTGCTGTATTATCTTTTTCTTGATTTCCTTTTACTGCTTCAGCTTAACGTTCTGTGTCGGTGAAAGTACAAACAGGTCACCATGAAGATGCTGGCAGTAGCTCTTGAGCACAGTGCATGACGTTCACAAGGCAGTAAAACTTACAGGGCTGTATCTGTTTCTGTGCTAGTCTTCATGCTAATCTGTGCTAGGATTGCACAACATACTCCTTTATCAAAGCTCTTGATCCTACATTAGCTGCCCTGAAAAATTCGTAGGCTTTTATCTCTGTATTCCTCTCTACTTCCCTGCAGTTCTTTTCCTACATCATTAAAAGTAAAACCAGTCTTTTTTTTTCTATGTCTCCCATCATTTTTATTGTGCTTTTCATATTTTGTTTATTAAGTAGTTACCCTAGGGAGACCTCTTTCTTATTGGAACAAACAAAAAGCTGTAACCGCATGTAACATTTGTGGGGAGGAGGAGGGAGGAAGGGGCAAAGGAAGCAAATTTAGACTGAGGTCACAGACATATATGTGTATGTTCAGTAGTATGCCTCACATCATCTCCACTTCTTTTTCCAAAAGCAAAAATATATTCTCCCTTGTTTTCTCCTTATTCCTCAAATCAGCCTATACTGTTAAAGATAATGTACATGGACAAAGTTGTTGTTTTAGGAGCAACATCTATCTGGCTGATGCTGCTGAGGGGCAGGGGACAGACCAGATGACTTCCGAAGGTCCCATCTGCACTTGTTTTCTAAAATTGCTGAGAAAATAAACCCAAACTTTAAATTTAGGCATTCAGGCATTAGACTGAAAGCTGATGCCATATCAGAATAAACACCATTTACCCTACTTTGGGAAGAGTTCTAGTGTGCCTTCCGCAGTGATTATGGCTCTTGTAAGAACAAGCAACCAAACAAAGCTCATCAATATTTTCAGGGGGCAAGAACAGCAATTCAAGATAATGAGATCCAGGCAGAAGAAATGCTCCTAAAGTCTCAAAGAAGGGACTGCTTTTATATCTTCACACTCTTGCCCTTGACTGAGCTCTGCTTTCAGCTGAACCAGCTGTCCTGGGTTTCCTGGGTCTAAACCAGCAAAGAGCATTGCAAAAGGGTTGCCCCTGTTCCACGGCATGATTTGTGAGGGTTCTCATGATTTGTGAGATCACAGACCTGTGAGGGAGCCCTAGATGGGATTCTCAACAGGACAACAATGCCAGAACTTTTAGCTCTATAATTTCAAAAAGACTCTTTTTTCTCACATCCTGGGTAAGTACCCTGCCCCTCAGACAAGAGAAACAGTCCCTCTCTGGAGGGAAGTAGCTATTACATTATTTATACAAAGTGGAACAGCTCCCAGAGCAGAGAGACAGACAGGCGCAAGAATACCAGTATAGCTAAGTGTCCAGGGATATTTAACTGAGAGAGAAAAAACTAGTTCAAATCCTCTCAACTTCTCCTTCTATACATACAGATATATATATATATATGTATGTATGTTTATATATGCATGTGAAAATCTGTTCCTCTGTATACATGTATGTATGCGTATACATGTGTTTAAATACGTCACTATAAATGAAAGAAAACTGTATGCACACACTTTTTATATGTGTGTACACATACAGCATACAGATGTCTCTCACATACACATCCTGAGATTTCTACCTTAGCCCTAGAAGCTTTGTAAGTATAAGTCAGTTTAATGATGCATTCTTTCAAAAACTTCCAGTTTTAACTAATCAGAATCAAGTGTACACAAATACTCTGGTAGCTCTTGCACAAAAAGAGAAATGATACCTGTGCCTACAAGGTTCATCCAGTCTGCATTCTGGTGGTGCAGATGTTCTTTACCAATAGTGTTACTTGACAAGAAATTAAATCACATTATCTTATGCTGCTTTCTCAGGGGAGAAATTACATGCCTGTAGAGTCCTACCCCTGAGTCAGCCCAGCTCTCTGGATGCTTTTAGCAACACCTGCAGGCCCTGCTGCACACACTAGTTCTAATAATGTAATCCTATTTGGAGGGTAATGAACAGGTCTACTTTCTAGGGAATAGTACTTCTGGATGAAAATTTCCTCTCATTCATTTCAGAAAAGCTGTCTCTGATACAGCCTGAGTGCATGCAAGGGAGCAGCAAGATGCCTCACACCAGAGACTCTTCATCTCTGACTAGCAGCAGTTCCTATGAAACACCAGCACTATCAGATCTTCAGCGACTCCTGTGGCTCAGAGGAGGGTCTGATAATCATGTGGACCAAGTCTGGCCAAATATCTACCTGGGAGATGCGTAAGAACATATGGTCCTATTGTTAAACTGTTATCAGTCCCTGAGAGGAGGAGAAAAGGGTGCAGTACACTGGGGAGCAGGTTCTGGGTCTTCAGGAATGTTTTCATGATACAGGCTTCCAAAACTGGTGATGTAAAGAGCTAGGATATCAGGAAAAACATGACATGCAAAATGGTGATTTACTCATCGTGTGTCTGACTTGGTTTTTTACATTCTTTGAGCCACCATGGATTTGGCAGCGTAAAAATTATTTGTATTCTAGACCAAAGTCCTCAAAGAACCAAATGGATGTAAATTCTGAGCTGCATTATGTGGCCTGGAAACTGTGCTCTAAGGCAGTAGACAAGATGCGAGTAGCCCTCACAGTCAAATAGGGTAACAAGATTAAGAGCCAGAAGGAGGAAGACCCAAATGAATTGTACAGTAGTGATCTTGCCATTCCAAATCCAAGCTTTCTTCCAAAGATGATAAACCTGAAAATATCAAACAGGAATTTTCACGCAAATACCTTATTCTTGTGACCAATAATATTTATTCCTGTTTCCTTCCAACTGGATTACTGCAGATTAACTAGATTATTAGCTCATTTTCCCCAGCTCCTCTTCCTCAAGGTTCAGAATTTTGTAGAATGCCTATAGTCCCAGCCTGTGGTGGGAAGTGGGGTTCACCTAGCTGGTGAACACAATGCATCCACTTCATGTCCAAACCAGGAACAAGGTGTTGCTGCATCTGTGTGAGTTCTCACTCTTGAGACTAGGCACACTATCAATGAGAAATTAGCTCTAAAACTTCCTAAACAAATATTTAAAGGAAAATCTTGACCACTTCATACAGTAAGCCACATTCCCAGGGATTAACTGCTGGGAGGCATTTGCTTAACTGACAGTATCCCACTGGCAAGTCTGTGCTCCCACTGCTCTCCACACCTCCATATCACATTTTTCATGCACAAAGCACTATGTACTTCTCGACATTTGCTCCTCTGTAAGCAGGATGCAGTTCCTGCGTCCTTCCGTAGTGGGAGCAGGCACTAACTTTAAACTATGCTATTTTTGCAGAATGTTAGGAGCGTTGCCAATGTGCCCTTCATGTCTTTCAACAGGTGGGCTGCTAGGAGCAAAACTACACTTCAAAGCCTCAACATTACTCACATCCTTAATGCAGCAGATGGACCATATAGCATCAACACAGGAGCCAAATATTACGCAGATCTCCAAATGGAGTACTATGGAGTAGAAGCATTTGATGATCCTTCCTTCGATTTAAGTATCTTCTTCTATGATGCTGCCAATTTCATAGGCAAGGCCTTAAACTCTTCAGGAGGTAAGAGAGAAGCAAAGATAAGCTTTGGGAGGAAGTTTCAACGCAAGCCAAATTACTTTTCCTTGCAGTAACAGGCACCAACAGAGCTCAGAATCAGCATATGGTTCAAGGCAGCACACACAGAACCACTGAGCAGAGGCTGGAGAAGGGTACCTATGCCATGTGCTGCAGGGAAGGTGTCTGTGCCAGGTCCCCAGGAGCTGGGGAAAACTGGTTGCCTCCAGCCCAGCATGGTGGAAAGAAGGGCAAGCTCTGGGACCAGAGTGCAGAGGGAAGGGCAGAGGTTATGGCACTGCAGATGCTGCCCCACGGGCCCATCCTGTAGGATTCAGCAGGATCTGTGTTCTTCCACATGTCCCTCCCACCCCTTGCACACTGACGGGGGGCTCCAGCTGGGGATCCTGCCCTGCATGCTGCTCCCGCTCCCTGTGGGAGGGCGGCACTTTGGTGCTGGCTGGAATGCTTCACATGCTGAAGTACTTCACGGAATTGGAGCTTTATTCAGCCTGTCTATTAAGCTAGAGAAGCAGCAGAAGTTAATGAACTAAGTCAAAAACTAGGAGCCTGACCTGCAGCCTCCTGAATTTTTGTCAGCAGAGTTTGGATTATGGCCTAGTTATCATAATTTCCATTTGTTCCAGAGTTTGCTCTGACTCTGACTGGCTGCAGGATCTGCTGCTTTCACTGGAGTGCTTTATTAAATCCTCAGTTATAGCTCACACTGGGCTGCTGAGATACAATAAATTATGACTCCATTTTTACAGGCAGACTATCCCACAGAGTTTGTGGGACTTGCCAGTGATCACAGTCAGGGCTGGGCCAAATTTTTCTGCCAAAACTTGTTTTTTTCCACAGAAAACTATACTAACAAGTTTAGTCACAGAAAGCTTCTCCTTCCACAGAAAATTTCAACTATCTTAATCTTAGGCCGAAATTAGATGCAGGAGGTCAGCATGAAATACCACCTTGCCTGAGAGGTGATCTTCCTGAAAGCATGAGGATCCACTAATTGTCACCATTGCTTTTTTAACTTGTTTCTAGTATTTTTTTTCTCCTTCTTTTGTCTTTTCCACTTTAAAAGTGCTAAAGCACGCTTACCTTGCTGTGCCGTTTTGTTTCTGCAGGTAAGGTGTTCGTTCATTGTGCCATGGGAGTGAGCCGCTCGGCAACTTTAGTGCTTGCCTTTTTAATGATCCGTGAAAACATGACACTTGTGGATGCTCTGAAGACAGTGAGTGCTCACAGAAACATCTGCCCAAATTCAGGGTTCCTCAGCCAGCTCCGGGACTTGGACATTAAACTGAACGAAGAGAGGAAAGGAACCAGAGCATCTCTTATGAAAGGCCTATGAGAGAGTATTGCTGAAAGAAAGAGGAAAAAATCTCATTTCAGTTGCCTGTATCTCTTATAGATGAACTGCATTTATAAATTTAGGATACAAGTTTATGAGACACCAGGATGCATGTTATTAATAAAGGTAGATTTTGCTTGATGTTTCTGTTTTGCAAAGCCTTCCTGGATTTATATTTATGATTGGTTGTATACTCTATCCTTCACTCTCCACCTTAAAACATTGCTGTCTGCTGGTTTAAAAGAAAAAAAAAAAAAGAAAGAAAAAAAGAGAAAGAGATCAGGTTCCACTTCAGAAATAGCTGTGTTTCAGCAACTAGTGAAGCTCATATCACTTTATGAAGTGTTAGGCTATTTGAGGTGAAAGATGCCATATTATTTATGCTATAGTAATGCTTAGAAGTTTTCTTATGAACCAGCCCCCCACCCCTTCAGTCCCTGCATCTCAGAGGGTTTGTATTTTGAGACTTGAATCTGGCACTGGTTAGTTCTTGCTTTTACAATTGGTGGAGCTCCTGAGCTGGGGTAAGGGGCTGTTTAAAGGCAGAGCAGCTGGGAAACAACACAAGCCACTCTAAGAAATTATTCCAGGTATCGCTACAGTTTTTTCCTTTTAGCTGTTCATCAGAGCCTTTTTCCTCCATGAAAATACATTTCTTTGAGAGGGCATTTAAATATTGTTCATCTTCCATAGTAAAAATCATCAATGAAATGTTGCAGAAAATACTTCTAAAGAAGAAGGTGGGTTCCCAGCTGAGGCTGCTGCAGGAAAATATTTGACAACAAAGTTCGATGTATCCCAGATTTGTCATACAGTTCAAAATTATAAAACTTGGGATTTTCTTTCTCAAAAGTAAAAGGTTATTAACATTGCAACATCATATTCTGTGGCATTTGCTTTTGTGAGGTGGACTCAAGTGAAAACTGAAGACACACAGGAATGGCAAGGGAGGTGTTGACAGGCATCAGGCTTTCATCTTTGTGTCTCTGGGCCACCATAAGAGCACTCAATAGCTACTGTCATCTGATGGATCAGTGCTGCCTAGAAACTATGTGAAGCACATCTGGCTTTTGGTTCCCAGCGGACAAGCATTTGCAGCACAAAGCCATCTCCAAAGCCAGCTGGGGATGGCAGTTTGTATTCCTAGTACCGAACTCAGGAATGCAGAGGCATGAATACTCCCCACCATGTGAGCTGGCTACTCAAAACCAGCACAGCAACAACGGAAAACATTCCCTGCCATTTCCAGTATTGTCTACAAGGTTATATTCTGCCTTCAGGACAGACAGCTTAGCACCTTTTATAATGCTCTTAGATGATACCTACATCTGCTCTGTGGGCCAGACTATAGGAGTCAGAGCACAAAGCAGAGTATTTGGCACCGAGGACCGGACCCTCATACCAAGGGCATCTCAGCGGGTTTTACTTTGGACTAACCCTGTGGATTGGAAATCCCTGAGCAGCAGTAGAGGAGTGCTGGAACACTTCTTTGCTTTAGCTCCCTGCATAAGGAAACCTCCTCATGAGCTCTGGGGCTGCTCTGCAAAGGCAACAAAAGTTAAACAAGTAGGAATAGCCAAATTAAAATTATGCTTCAGATCCAAATCAAAATTTAATATGCATGTTTCCATTACCAATTAAATCTAACAAAGTGATTTAAACTTACAGAACAAGTCAGGGAAAGCCCCTCGGTGTCTATAGAGATGTCCCCAGCCTCAAGTGCAAGAACCACATTTGCTTATCCTTCCCCCTCTACAAGCCAGGCGAGGCCAACCAGCAATTTTCGGGCTGGAGCAAAGGGCAAGAGCTGAGGATGCTGTTGCTGGGGGTACTAGAGCATGTGCATATTAAACGCATTTCACAGGATACGAACTTACCGCGGTTTTAAAATACTGATTGGTACAACTGGAAATCTGCAGCTTACTCTGATGGTAAAAATACTGTAAGCACAGCAAAGAAACACGCAGAATGCAACTTCTCAGGCTGCGATGTCTGGCGCGCGGTTTTTCTGCCGAAGGCGCACTCCGCATCCCACGCTGCATCCCACCCTGTCCCGGGCCCTGCCCTGCGCCCGGCCCCCCGCCTCCCGCT
>WEIT01041285.1:77258-152023 GCA_013389985.1 Dryoscopus gambensis
CCGGCCGGTCACAGCCGCTGGCACCGCCTGAGCACCGGCGTCCTCCACAGCTCAGCCCCGCTAGCTGCCTCACCCCGGCGGCTGCTGCAGGGCCAAAGAGGGTAGAGGAGTACGGGTTATAATTAACAGAATTAAAAATAGGCTTTGAATAAACTGAACACGCGGAGAAGCTAGAAATTTGTTGTGCAGCTGGCACATTAGGAGGAAAGTGAGTGGTATTATTCAAACAAAGGTAATCCAAGACACCGCAGCGCGGAAGCTTCGACTACCAGGCAAGTACCTTTAAGCTTGTTTACAAACCAACCCCCAGTGAAGTCAGCACCTGCACCGAGCAGTGTAACCCCCCCACAGCCAGCTCCGCCAGCAGCGAGCCCCCGGTAGGGCCAGGCCAGAGCAGCGGCTGGGCCCTTGTACTGAGGAACTCCAATATTTGAGAAATTCGAGTTTGCTTTGCAGCCGGACTTACAGACTGAGGATCTCTTGCTGAGAAAGATGTTTAAAAAAACAAACCTATTTTATTTAAATACCAGTCTGGCTTGTATTTAAATTTCTTACAGACCTATCTTTAAGATAATAGTCATGAAACACTGGATGTGGGTTTCCTTCCTCTCAGCTGATGTTCACAAGTTGATCCTGGGAAGGGAGAGACTGTGCAGCCAGTTACACTGGAGAAAACGTGAAACAGACTATGAATAAAATGCTGTGCAGTTCACAAACAAAACCTGGGGGAAACAAAATGAAAGAGTAAGAAGTTTGAGAGGAGAGTAAAGGGGAGGGGGGGTGTCTTTTTTTTTTTACTTCTTTACTAGTAACTCTTTATAGTTTGGGGCATTTCTGGATTATTTATAACTAGGATAGACTTTTCAGACAGAAGTGGGATTTTTAATATCAGCAGTCTTCCTCAGAACATTTTTATTGAGGAAATACACTTGTATGGCTGTGGAAGCCATTGTGGTGCTTAGAGTAAAAGAGTACACAAGGAGAAGACTGGGTTAAATTAATTCCTGCTAAATACCTACCAGCAGACTTGCTGTCTGTATGGGGAGCTGGAGACAGAATTGTACCAGGGTAAAAAGGATAGTGTGTCTATTTATAGTGCTGCCTTCAACACCATGGGAATTCAAAGGAAAACTCCAACTCAGCACACAGTCTTCTCATCATCTTCTCCTGTCAAAATTAAATGGGGCCTGAGATCATTTCCCCTACAAATCCTTTCTAGGAAGGATCTGTTCCTTTGTGCAACAAGGAACTACCATGGTACAAATCACTCCAGAGGTCAAGTCCTCACCCAGCCAAATGTCACCATTTTGAGTAGTCAGAGGAAGAGGAGAAGGAGACAAACCTTACAAGCCTCAACACTTAAGCAGGAAAGTCTTGCCTGCCATGCATCCCTGCTCCCCATACTGTCCCCTGCCGTTCTTACACCGCCTGCTCTGGGGCACTTGGAAACAAAAGGGTAAGTGTAGCTCCAGCACAATCCCAGTGCCAGGCAGCAAAGAGGAATAGGAACAGGGTCATGCACAGTGTCATGAGATGAGGCCCTTACCCTGTGTGTCCCTCTTGCTGCTGCAGAACCATCCATCTCTGGGAAGGAATGGGGTCCAGTAGGTGTGTGTGGACCACCTATTTATCAGTAGAAATTATCTCTAATGTTCAGAGTACAAATGAAAGCATCTTTGGAAAAGGTATTAGCAAAAACCTGACTGCCACTCTAACAAAAAGGTAGACTCCTGGAGTTCCTTTGCTCCACTCTTCTTTTAGCATCATGGCGCCTCAGATCTTTCCTTCTCATCTTCCACGTCCCAGTTTCTCTTTTAATAAGAACTGCTTTTTCATTCTTCACAAAGCACTGCCTACTCTGTCTCAATGCTCCTCTTTTGTAATTCTGTTACCAAGCTGTCTGCTAGGTGGGGAGCAGAAGGTGCAGGACTTGGTGCTGCCTTTGAGGTACAGGTAATTATTATGTGCATCTGTTATTGTGGTTGCTGCCTCAACAGGTGGAAAACATGCTGTTCTCTGATAGATTTGCAGCACTCCATGCTCCTGCCTTGTCTTTTCTCTAAAGCCAGTTGTGTGGTGTTCCTAAAATAATAAACACAGCCTCACTGCTGCCACAAAAACCCCTGGTAAATATATTTTTATGGGAATGAAGTATTAAAGGATTTGAACACTTACTCACTGAAAGCAAAATATGAGCCGTAAGGTTGGGTAAAGATTCAAAGGCTGGTTTGCTTCCTTTCCCTGGGGCACATCAAGGCTGTACTGTTTGCACTTTAGAGATGGATAGTGGGGAATTACTTAACCCAAAATGATGGAAACAATTCAGACTATAATAATATAGCATGAGAGTTTCTCATATTACATCTATTCCCCATACTGCTGGCTATATTCTGCCTTCAGATTCATGTGCACAACTCTCATTGGAATGTGGAGGAACTGTGTTTGAAGCCAAAATGCATTTCATTGTCTTTTTGAAGTCTCTCTGCAGTTTCGTGGCTAAATCCTAAGCTCAAGAACTGGGAATAAAGTTTGTCTAAACATTTCCCAGTGTATGTCTCTGTGAGATTCCCATCTGTTGTTTTATTTTGAATTTCATCTTCCTACTTTCTTAAAAACACAAAGCAGAAACACACATTTCCTCTGCCCTGGAGTGCAGAGTCACCTAATTTCCCAGCAGGTTCTCTCACAACATACAGTGGATCCAAGTTTGTCTAAAAATGCTACAAGCTCTTTGTGGAGTAGAAAGGGAGGAGACCAGAAACGTGGGCCAAGTTTCTGAGTGTTGTGAACACCCCCTGCCCCCCAAAGGGACTCCATTTCCTGTTTCCTCTATCCCAAAAATGTCACCTGGGTTTGGGTTTCATTAAGAGAAATATACATTGCTGGAGTCAGGCTCTAACTCTTTGGTTTGTGCTTCCTGCTGACGCTGCAGAGACTACAAGAGCCACGAAAGCTGAGTCTGACTTTGGGGCTTCACATTTGCTACAATAGCAGAGCAAATTAAATGGAGAGCATGTTAAGTGGGTTGGGAGATTGTTGTTGACCAAAAAATCTTCATTAAGTTCCTGCATCAAGCTCTGCTGCACCTCTGATGCAACTGATCATTGTTTCTCCTTCTATATTTCAACTATTTCACCACTAGGTTTAAGAGAAATTCAAACTTGCTTGAGGTCTAATTAGAAATAAAACACAGTATTAATCTGTCTTGCTCCATACATGCAGCAACTTTGGAGGTGTTGGTGCATCTTTCAAATAGGCCAAGCTTCACCCTGTTCACCACCTGTTATTTACTGCCCTGGTTTTGCTAGTTCTTTTATTTACTGCCAGTGACTCATGGAGGCTTTGTTCACTGGTTTATGGTGACTTTCTGGATCACTGGTTTGCATCACCAGATGTTTCAGCTCAAGAGTTGCCAACATGAACCCCAAGAGTTCATACAACTTGCACCTCCCAAAAGCTAAGCCTGTGCCCAGAATAACAGGCTTTCACAGGATTGGAGCAAGTCCTGTTCTGGTGACGTTTGTGACTGAAGGGAGGCTACCACAACTGGGGACTCTGAGAGCCTTCCCTGCAGACCACTAAAGAAATACGGCTCTCTAGGTATAACTCAGGTGCCAAGTTACTCTGCTTTATGGGCTTTAAAAACACTCTGTCCAGTTTAAGGGAGAAGTACAAAGTAAATGCGAGGAAGTACTCAGCAGTACTGAGGATGATACAGCCTGCAGGATCATCTGCCCCAGACTGTCTTTGCAGTGAGGGAAGAAACAGCTACTCTTTTAAGTATAATGTAAGAAACAAAATGTCCATGCAAACGCAGCATAAATGGGGAAGTTAGCTTTCAGTATTATTCTTTGACAGATAGATAGCATTTATGGTGGCCAAACTACTTGTTGGCCATGGAGTTTGCCCATACCCTATACCATGTTGTTCTCAGAATCAGGTAACACTTGAAAAATTCAGATGGCCCTCAACCTTTTCCATATTGAGAAGAAAACATCAATTATTTGGGTTTATGCAGTAGCACCCCCCCACACACAATCTTCTGGGTTCCCAGGACTTGGGCAGTGCAGCCTCCCCTTCACAAAGGTGCCTGTTTTGTCCCAGGCAAGACTGAAGAGTGCAACCACAACAGCTGCCTTCTAATGGGATATGAATTTTTTTTTTATTAGAAGTTACCTGTTTTCTATGCTATAGAAGAAAATCTGGTTTTGTAGTGGGTGATCTGTGACATTTGAGGGCACATATTTTTAACTGCTAGTTTGTTTTAGAAAGAGGGTAAGAGTTAACCTAGAGGACAAATGATCAGGAATACCTATAATCCCAAGAGCTAACACAATTGCTGGGAAATTGTAGACCTCAAATCAGCTCTGCTACAGAATATGATGAAATCCTATTTTTTTCCCTTCCACAAACTTAGCAGCAAGACTTTACAATGAGAAGAAAGCAATTTGCTTAGCTGACTTGGGATTTCATCTTCTTCCAGTGCATCTCTTAGACTATACACACATCAGCAAGCAAGCCTCAGCTGTGTTTGTTCACTCTCACTCTGACCTCTAACTTGATTTACTGGTTTTAGTTCTCAAATAGCATATTACGTTATAACTCAAAGGATCTGATTAGAACTAGCTGGTATTTTAATGATTTATGAGGGGCATCTGGGACAGCATGGGTAGCATACACATTGTGTCACTGCTATAGGAGGAATCTGCATTGATCATATCAGCATGCTCCAAGACAAGAGCATGTCAAATTCCAATAAGCCTTAGTTCACGAACTTGATCTGACAGGTGGCCAAGCTTGCACTGGGACTGACCATAGTTCTCATAGTGGGAATAAAACAGCTGGATTGCTTCTAGCCATTACGAGAGGATTTCCATTCCTTTCTATTGTTCTATTTCTATCTTGCAGTGCTTAAGAAGGTGTTTATCCTTCCCAGTTCTGTAGCCAGAAACCTGGGCCACAGGAACTTGCAGTCAACTCTGTGGTTTATCTTTCTGCCAGAAGACACTGGTGGGAAATACAGGCTACTGGAACTAACCTTCCAGACCTCTCCACGTCCTGCCATGGCTATCAAATTCCTAGCAAGGCTCAGACCAGAGAGGCTTGGGTCTGAGAAAGATAAAGAAACAATTAGACAGCACAGTTGGTTTAAAGCCATAATGTCACTGCATTTAATAAGAGATCATACTATTATTTTTTTAAATAACACTAAAAAAAGGAGTTTGCACGCACAGAAAGAAGGGTATCAGGAGCACAGTGATGAAAGGGTTTCTTGTCCTTGTTTTGATTTTATGTGTTCTGAATTTTCTTTTGAGCATTGAAGCCAATGTCTGCCAAAGCATTCCTAAAAACCTTGTCCACCAGCATGGAAGTCCAGCGTTGGTGGTTACTCACCTCTTTATTGTAAGCTGCCTTTCACTTGCTAGAGGTGAGTAAAAGTTTTTGACCCATATTAAACCCGAGGACAACTCTTTACTCAGGTCCAGCTATTGCTACCAGTGTTTGGCAGCACTCTGCCCCTGGGCTGCCTCCCGGCTCAGACTTGTGGAGAGATATAGAAAAATCATCAAGCTTAACTTTACCATCTCCACCTGTGGGGTGGGAACACCACTGTTCCTCACAGGATCACTGTAATAACAACTATGAAAGGCTTTCCAGTACCCAAGAAACATCAGGGAATCTTGGCTGCCTGCCTCCTGCTGTTTCCCATCTTACTTCCTAGCAGGTTACTCAACCCTTCTGCTATGCCAGTGTCAGGGATAAGTGTCTGCTGTCTCCTGTAAATTGGGTAGCAGAGCTGTCTTTGTGGTGCTGGTAGAGACCACAGGACAAGAACAAAGAGCAGTGAAACTTATAATGCCCTCCAGCAGAAGAGACACAAGAAAAAAAAAGAAAAAGTGACAATATATTGTTTTTAAGATAGAAGAACATACCAGAGCTAGTCACAGGGGAGAAGGGCTGTGCATTGTGCCATCCTTTTGGTTAGATCCTTGGGGCAGAAACCATTCATTTGTAATGGGATTCTTTGAATTCTGAAGCCTGATGTTTTCAGTTCTGGGCTGGAGGACACTGCTGTATTAGTTATTGTTAACAGCAGCCTCATTCACCTTCAGATGTGGGCTGCTAAACTCTCTTGGGCCACAGGACGCTGACCTAAGGGACTGCATTCCAACTGGGGTTTTGTGAAAGGCACAGCACAGGAAATCCTTGGCCTCTAAACCTTGCCAAAGCAAGAAATAAGCATGACTTCGGGTCATTTAGGAGGTGACTTGGGAAAATTAGATGAGTCTAGATTAAGAATATGCAACATGGAGTAAATCTGAAGAATAAAACCATGGTTGTGAGACTGGAAACAACACCCAAGTGACACTTTGTCCTTCTTTGAGCAAGCTCGATGCAGCACACCCAGCAACCCACCTGGCTTTCTCGTGTTGAGCTGGATGTGTGCTGTCCAAATCAACACCCCTTACACAGCAGACTGTATACAAAAGACTATAGGGCTTTGGCTGCGTGGCAGTCAGTTTCACCCCAAACGGCCGTGGAGATGGAGCAAAGAATGTGTCTGTGCTAAGCATGAACAGCCTCTATCTCCCACACAGTGACAGTGTGAGGCTGAAGCACATCGCCACAAAGGTGAGCCTCCAGGTCACCAGGTCTGCATCAGAGAACAGACTCAGCACATTTCAGGCCATCTGTGAATAAATCCAAGCTTGTACCTCTCCCCAGGGTCACGCTGTACTTACAGCGTCCAGTAATGAGAGTAACACACACTCCCTGAAACTGCGGGCTGCAAATATTGGTAAAGCATTGCTACAAGCCTCGAAAAAGCAACTAGGATTTTTGTTGTTCTGGGAGGGTGAGGGCTTTGGAGTAGTTGTACCAAAAAACCAGTGTCAGCCAGACAACCCAGCTGGTTCTGACTGGCAGCTCGAAGAGGAAATCGAAGTGGCACATGTTGCTCCTGATTTAGAGCAACCTGCATCAACTTGCCAGCCTGTCTTTCAGAAATGTTTCATCCTTCAATTTTTCAGTAAGCTTCTGAGGGTGCTTCTAGGAGGAAAAACGGAGCTTACCAATTCAGAGAATACCAGTTTTCACCACCAACATGTTATTGCTGGAGGCAAGAGAGATACACTGATGTAACAATTCTTGAGCCCAGAAGAAGAGCCAGCCTTAACATGGAACAACTAAATTTTAGGTAAGCTTGTCTTCAAGTGCAAGCATAGTGATATCAAGAGTGTTTCATAGCACGTCTGAGAACTGTTTAGTGCTATAATGGTATAGGTTGGGATTTCTGCTTTCTCAAGAAGTAGTGAAAAATGTCAGTACTGAATGGAGGAAGGAGTTAAGAGACTGTCAGAACTGACAGTGAAGTCTGATGGCTGAAATCCATTGCAGGAGAGGACACCAGCAATGATATTTGATGTAGGAGCAGTAGCCTGGCTGGGAGCTAGAGAGACTGTCAAATACAGGCACAGTGCTGCAGTCACAAAGAGCATGGAGATGTGGTAGATGATTTTGGACCAGCTACTGTCTTTGGTTCATATGAAGTGTGTCTGCTGGTCTGCCAGATCAGGTTGGGTTAATGGGTGTAAGGATGCAGTTGGCAGCTGAGAGCAGAGGTACCAGTGGGCTCCAGAGGGCCTAGTTTTGCAGCTGAACTTCTGTGCTCACAGCCAAAAGCCACATCTTTGCAGAGACTAGGGCTGGAAGGGAACCAACCTTGCTTTACTTGCTTGCCAAGAGCCAAGTTCAGGTCCTTAGAGTTCTCCAGTGCTCTTGCTCCAGCTGATGACTTCATGAACACCTACTGCTGGGAGGAACACAGCTCTCTGCACAGCCTTAAACTCTGTGTTTCCCTGCATATGCAATGACATCATTGCCATCTGAGGGCCCAAACTCTGGTCTTGGCAGGTAAAAGCCTTTTGGGTCACCTTACATTGGGGTTCTTGCTCTCAATGCATATTTATGTAATGATTGCTGGATGGCTGTAATTAAATGACTGTAAAACACTACCAGTAAAATGCACCAGTAATAAATTCTTAATAGCTGATGCTATAACAAGCAGTTACACAAAAAAATATATCGTAACCTGCAGATTGTTAACAGTGTCTGGGCCTGTTTAATGCTCAGCTTTAAATAGTTACAATGCACACTATTAAAAAGGGCATGTAAAATTTCTAACTAGTAAATAAAAAGTGCAATTCAGAAACAAAACATACCCAAGCTTCAGTGGTGGATAAACTATCTCTTATCTCTGCAATCCTTCTGGTGGTGCTACCTATCAGCCATGGTTTCTGTAAAGCATACTCCATGTACATTCTTCTGCCTGGTACAGATTCTGTCCATGCCTCTGTCCTGACTCATAAACATGGTTAGGATCCCACTTATATTACAAATATGCCAGTAGGTACAGCAACCCATGGTTTTTCATTTTGTGAGGAAGGGATGAGTCTGGGAAAATTAATTTTGCTGCTCATATTTTTCACTTCTCTTATCCACTCAAAGCTGCTGTGCGGGTAGTAACTCTACAGAGCTGGTTTCCCATGGCTAAAGAATAAAATAAACATATGTTCAAGACCCAGAAGAGTTAGCAAAATCAGCAGGGGCCAGGTTTTGCACACTTGGGACAACATTGCTGCACATCAGAGGATGGCCGAGTCTGTCTAGCCACTGTCAGGAACTGCACACATGGTTGGTAAATACAAATGTACTAACCAGCTGATGACAAGAGAATATTTTATACTACAGTCACAGAAAAAAACCTCTGAGGCCACCCTGCCGTGGGGCCTGCATGCTAATGTACATCCTGAAACAGTCAAGACCATGATGTCTGAGAACTGCAGCCTGGTGCACAGACTTGCTATGAAAAAATTAGACATTTTTGAGGCTTCTGAGGCCTGGCAATCCATAACATCAGTGGAAACTGTGGTAAATTCAGCATATTTGAGAACCAGGATGGGTTGATTAATTTCTTCCTTACATTTGAGCAGTGCGTTGCATCAGAAATGTAGCTGCTGATTTGCTCTGAATGGCACACAGAGAAAATTTTACTTGGACAGAGGGGAAGCATCACAGTTCCTCTAAAGTTAGGACAGAAAATGTTTGCCAACGCAGTACTGAGAGGAAGCAAAATCAGATGTTTTTACCTTCTTTGTGCTGCTCAAAGCTGTTCAGTGCAGAAATTTAGTCTGCTCCTCAACATAGGCCTTGTGTGGTCTGTGGAGAGCAAGTCCACCTAATGGATTTTGCCAAATCCCACCAAGGGGGTGCCTTGCCCTAAACGTACAGCTGGGTTACACTTGTGGGTCTGGAAGCCTCTACTAAATTTGGAAGTGCTGTTCAGATTACATCCTCCAGCTGCTGGAGAGATTTTCTTACAAACACTTGACTACTCAAATACCTTGTGCCTCCCTAGACACTGCCTCTATCTCAGCTTTCAAGTCCAGCCAGCCCTACCTCAGTCATTGCTGTATTTGATTCATACCATCTATATCTCGTAGTGCTCCTAGCAATTGATAAATTACGACTCCAGCGAGACTATTGGGTTAAACGCTAAGGAAGAAAGAATGATGACAGTAATACTTGTCATTTGTGTGGTGATGTAGCAACACAAAACCCTCTCTCAAACATATGTTATCTCGAAGGAATCTTTCCAGGGGATAGGCTTTCTGAGAAGTGTTTATGGCTTTTGAATACGTGATAGGCATGAACTTGACACGACCTTCTTGGCCAAGCCCTTGGCTTCAGCCTAGTCTTTTACCACCACAAATCAGTCTATTTGAAGTATAGTCAGACTCATATCTTCACTGGGATGGCAAGGTTATAGTACATAGCAGCTTGAGAAAACACAGGATGGAGGTTACTTTGTTCTCGGGATTTAAAGACTCAGAAATATCTTTACTTACATTTTAAGAAAAGGCTACGTTCTACTCATACAGAAAAGCCAATATAGGCCCTGGGATGATTAATATTTGACACTTGACTGAAATGAGAGCGTTGACATCCTTATATTATATGGAGATCCCTCCTTTATCTTGGCCTTGGAAAACACAAGTTAAAGGAGAGGTTGTAAAGGCTTTCTACTAAATATCCTAAACACAAGAGTTGTTTTTTCTTCCTGGCTTACCAGAGCATCATGCTGCAGGATTTTCTGCTGCTTCATCTCAGCCTTCATACCATCCTCTCAATTTGATCTCGTATCAATGTAATGTGAAATTGTCAAATTACACTAACTTTTCATTTTGTTGTTTAATTAAATATTGTGGAATTGGAGAAATTGGATCAAAGGTGGCATATGTTTCCAAGAACTGAGACACCTGTAAAGGAACACCTGGCTCTAAAGGCCTTCTCCTCAGCATGGCACTGAATAGCACTAATTATGTTACAGGTAAAGCTTTAGTCACTGAATTAACTGAATCCCAACGAAAGCATCCACAGTATATGCAGTCCATAGGGGCATTCACTGCTGGGCAGATGGGAATCCTAAACAGTCAGGAAGGAGCTGATATCTGGGACCTCTCGCAGGACAACTTTCCTTTCTTCCTGGGATAGTTGATACATAAGGAACCATTGACCTGGCTGCTCTCATAGCCCAACTGCAGCAAAGCCACCAACACACATCAGTCCGGGGGGGTGACTACAGGTGCAGGGAGGGATGGAGGCACAAACAGCCTGTGTCATAGTCTGGGTCACTGCATCGTCAGAATTACCTGCTTGCAATAGGCATCTTTGATTGCCATCCTCCTGCTACTTGCATTTAAGGAAATTCTACTGCTTGGTTCAGATACAATTACAGTTGCAGTACAAACCAGTTCAAAATTAATATAAATATAATGGTAAAATTTCTCCAATGTGATTGAATAATTACCATAATACAACTCCAGCAGAGCAAAGATCAGGAATGTTTCATTTCTTTGTCATTCAGAAACCAGCATTTTAAAACTGTATTGCTCATTCACACAACACACATCTCAGAAACAGATCCACTACATACGTCAGTATAGAGGGATTGAGCTGAGAATCATTAAAAACATATTTTTTAAATGAACAGCCATCAAATTATTACATATAATCATTCTCCTTTCACAATAATTTTTTAAATCTTTTTATATCTTTTTAATCATTTTTATAATGTTTATTATAAAACATTACACAAAATTTTAATCATAGCATTGTTTTCTTTAAACATGTGCATTTCAGTAATGACACTTGCATGTATAAATTTAGTGAGGTAAGATGTTAGACTGATGCCAGAACTGAGTAGCCATTTATTCAGAAAAAAAATTATCTTGTTTTTCTGTCTGTAAATTTTCTGTGGAAAGCTATTATTTTTTTCAGTGCATGCATTATTCAGCATATTAGTTGAATAGTCCTACTGAGGCTTCTCTGCTTTTGAATCATTCACAGCCTGTTAGTTGCAGTTATTTCACATTTGAATTTGAACTCCAGTCCTTCCTTTTTATTGGACATAGAGTTTACACAAACTGATGCTATTGTCCTGTTAAAAAAATGTGACCAGAATGAAGATGAAATAAGTTTTGTACCCACCATCAGTAGTTCACATCTGTGTTTCAACAGGAGTAAATTCCTTAGCTATAATACGATATCCATGTGAGCACAAGCTGAAAGTCATCTTAGGATAATTCTGAAGCAGTCCCATCTTATAAAGACCGTTATTCCACAGCTATCAATATCCGTGTAGCACACAGTACCTCCTTTTCCCAGCCTACGCAGTTATGTTCCCTTCTAGACCCAATTTTAACAAAACAAAACAAAACAGTCTTTGAAGGAGCACTTTTCCTGAGGTGTATTATACGTCACAGTTAGCTGCCCAGCTCCTGTGAGGCTTAGGAAAGCAAGGCTGACAGCAGCCTTCAATCCTCTGAGGTAATAGGAAAATCAAAGTACTTATACAGTGGAGAGGGCAAGAGAAAAGGATAACAGGCAGTACTGAATAAGAAAAAACCAAAACATTTTAAAGCAACTTTACAGGGAGTGAGAAGTGTCCTAGAGTGGTCATTAGCCACACTGCAAGGAATTAGGTACATCAAAAAAGGGGAACATTTGCTGCAGATATTGTGAGGTGGGAAGGATTGGAGGAGGCTGTTATTCTTGAAAGTACTTAATAAACTGGCAGATGGCCCTGTGGTCAGGGCACAGGAAATCCAAGTCCCATTTCTGCTGCAGACCTCCTGTGTGGGGTGAGAGAAGTGGCCAAAATCACCAGCAGGAGGCAGGCGGAGCTGGCACAGGGGACGCTAGGGTGGCCATTGTCAAAGCAGCAATGAAAATCAATGGGAGATGCCCGTTCCAGTAGGGAATTCCTCCATGCCTCCTCTTGCGTAAAGCCATCCAAAATGGGCAAGAACATCTGCTTTTGTTTTCACAGTACAAGCTGACACTGGAGGAGATATGCACATTTGGGAGGGGAGCACATTCCACAGTGGAGCTCTTTGTAATGCTCCTGTAACAATACAAGACCATTCTGGGAACATCACTTGGTGAAAACTTACTGTGTCCAAGAGGCCAAAGCTGCCATGAAGGTGGCAGAAGAAGGTGTACTGAAATAACAGAGGGCTCCTTCTGGCAACTGGGTGGCAAGGCAGATCATCCCACATGCATGGCAGAAGGATGACTTGTAGGGCCCACCTTCTGTGGCCTAACTCTGACACTTCCCTCCTTCTTTTCTATGGATATTTCAGGGAATTAGTTGCTCCATTTACCCTTCAGCAAAGCACTGTATTAATATGAAGGTGCAATGAGCTCCCAAAGCAGGCTAGCTTTCAGATCTTCTTGCTTGGTCTTTGTGCATGCAAAAAAAAAAAATTACACCAAAATGTGAACTTAGGGCTAGAGAAGATACCTTGATGGGAAACTGGGAGAACATTTCACTGCAGCTGGTGTTTGAAAAGAAATTGTCAATGAAGGTGCTTGAACTTAAAACCCCATTTGTTAACGATAGATATGTTCAGCAGAAAGATGTGAGATTTCAGGTTTGCTGTCCTGGACTGTTTTACCCCAAACCACCCCTCAAATCATTTATGTAGAAGACATGCTTCAGGCAGTGCCAGAGCAAGGCTTTGACTCACTGACTACAACTTCACCCATGTCCAAGACAGGTGCTTCTGTTTTAAGGCTCATGAGTTGAGATTTCCTACTATCTGTGTAATGCAGATGTTTGGCTCATTTTTAGAACATACCAAAAAAAATGTTCAATATTTTCTTAGAACAGAACTTTGGGAAAAATATAATTTCTATTCCCCTCTTAAAAAATCCTCCCAACAGTTCAAATCTACAGCTAACACTGTAGAGGAACCACTATTTCAAAAGAAATGTACTGTATGGAAACTAATTCCAGAGATAAAGTGATGCCTAAAAAAAGTGGTTTTCCCTGTAACTGAAGTACTTGCTTCAAGATTAGAAATGGGATAGTTTGTGGAGGGAACAGAGAGGAGAGGAATGCAAATTGAACAACTTATTTAAAAAATTAGTTAATGTTCATATGAATGACAGCTGGAATCACTGTAACTCATCCCGATTTATCTAACGTGAACATTTGTCATGAGGACAACCAGTATGGCCGTTAAATACCATTGGAAAGAACCGAATTACTCCTTACAGAATTTTCCCCATTGAATTTGACAGTTAATAGCTAACCAGTGAATTAGATTTTGCATGACTTACTCTACTCAGTCCAGATCAGTTTATTGAGCAAACTAGAAGACAAATCAGATTAAGTATATATAAGGAAGCCCTAGTTACCTGGTTAAAGGAAAACTTCAGGATACCAAATTAATACCTTGTTTCTACACCCTTTGAGTAGATATATTTACACAAGATGTTTTCCATAGCATTACCTCTTTCCATGTGAAAGCAGAAGTCTTGTGCTGGCATATCAAGGGCTGGGCTTTTTCACTGCGCTAATAATAGCATCTAAAATTCCAGACAGTAGTAGGAACTTCCCCATTTCCTATGAAGAAAATAATTTTAAAAAATATAACAAAGTTTTAATCAACTGTTCGACAAGGTGAGAGGAAGAAAGGGAGCTGTCAGAAATATCTCTGGCTGGTGGTGAATGTCTGCCCTCCCCTTTCAGGATGGCCTGGGACTCCTTGTGCAGCCAGGACTTACGGCGGCCCAGGATAAGAAGTGCCTCAAGCTGGATGCCCAGCAGTGGGAGCAGCGCTGGGACACCATCCCTGGAGGAGCTGCGGCGCCTGCTCTGCACACGCACACACCCCACGGGGCATGTGGATGAAGTCTGGCCAAACCTTTATGTGGGAGACCTGTAAGAGACAGGAAGGGCTGAAGGTTATTGCAACTCTTTCCCCCAAATCTTCCACTCTTTATTTAAAAGAAGAGAGCTAGGTGCTAGTTTGGGGACCTCTCACAACAGGCCTAAGTGTTGAACAAGACTGAACTGTGCACAGGATGCTGTAGCATAGAGAAAACATATCCTAACTAACTAAAAAGAATATTCTCCCTCGTGATTTCTCCTCCTGCATTAGCACAGGAGTCACACACTGCAACAGCCCACTGGAGCTGTGGCATTGGTAGTTCAGGTAGTCATGCCAGAGCTGGGTAAAACAGGATCAAGCTCATTTTCTCCTCACTTTGCCAGATGGCATCAGTCCCCTGAACTGATGAATGCTCAGCAGAGATGACTTGGTGGGAAAGCTCTCAAAATCAGAAAACCCTTAGCTTGTGCAGAAATATCTCCACCATCACCTTTTATCAGCTGAGAACCATCTAAACATATGTTTGGAAAAAAAATGAGGGAAATCTAAGAGTCAGTTTCTTAACAAGTCACTTCCATCTCAAAGCAATTTCATGGACACTTTAGACCCGATCAACCTGTCAGAAAAATAGCCACTACCACTCCTTGCAGTTGTAACAAGCTCACGGTCAGCAGCATGTTCTTCCCTGCACTGCAACACAGCAAGCAAATACAATTCCCTATCTTTCTTCCAGGTATGTCGCTCGTGACAAGGCACAGCTGAGCCGCATGGGCATCTCCCACGTTGTGAATGCTGCTGCCGGGAGATTTCGCATCAACACTGGGCCCAAGTTCTACAAAGACTTGCCTGTGGATTACTACGGAGTAGAAGCAGAGGACAACCCAAACTTTGATCTCAGCATTCACTTCTATCCAGTAGCTCAGTACATCAGAGATGCACTGAATTCCCCAAGAGGTAACTAGACCATCTGTGCATGTTGCATATCTTCTGCATAGCAGACTTGCAGGGAAAGTTATCAAATATTATTTGACATAAACCAACCACCTGCACATGGGTAAGAATGGAGATACCCAAACCAAGTAGCATCCTACCTGCCTCCTCAACTCCTACAGTGAATGGGAGTCCTCCTGTTTCCCTGAAACAGGCAAGGATGCACTGAACAGGCTTTTAAAGGGGTTCTCCCTATGCCTAGTGTTAATTATCAGCGAAAGACAAAATAGCAAATGTCCTTTATTACCTACAGGGATACAGTGACCTGGGAGGAGGCACATTATTTGATCTTTTCAAATTAGTGCTGAGATTTAAAATAAAAGACAAGTGCAAGCATCATATTTGAGTAAGAAGATTCAACTATAATGCTACAATCTGTGCAAGTCCTACAAGCACAGAATAGGGAAGAACTTGCTAGAAAGCAATTCTGTAGCAGGGAACTTAAGCAACACCACCAGCCAGGAATAATGTCTTGCTGTTGCTAGAAAAAGTATAACTTTGAAATAGGAAGACAACCCGCAAAATCCTCAGACTCACTAAATACATGCCAGGTACAACATCAGAGGCTTGGGGCTAATGGGGGATCATTACTACTAAGGGCAAGCCTTCACAAAAGCAAGTCATTACTGTGCCACAAAACTGTATAGATACTACTCAAAAGTAAGTGATTTACTAAGAGAACAGTTATATACTGTTTTGCTTGCATCATGGTGAGCTTTAATTTCAATCAGGGTCCTAAAGTACTAACTGTCCAGCTTAACTGTATGCATTAGTAGATCTGATCCATACCATACTAGCCAGGAAGGAGAGGCACAGTAACTGCCAGCAATGTACCTTCATGCTAGGTACCTCTGTGTTTCCTGCTCTTTGGAGGGCTTGATCTGTTCTGTTAAAAATATTTGCCTTTGTGCAACTTAGGGCTGCATTTGGGGAATTTGGATTTTCACCCATTTCTATTACAGCATACGCTATTTGCAGTTGAAGTCATTAGTGGCAGTGCTCCAGAGAAAGGTAAGATCCAAAATCTATTCACGCATGTAAAAAAAGCAAAGTTCCAAATCAATTGACAGAAGACAGAAAACAACAGATGAATTGTGGAAGTCACAATAGCAAACAAAACTAGTACTTTGCAAAATGCATGCCGAAAGACTAAGTTATGAGTGCAGAACAAGTTACAGCTCAAGGCATATTTTATCCCTACTCCCATGCTTTTAATATTGCTTTACTGAACTCCATATGGAAGCAGGGTTCTGGGAATGGAGACAAGGTGAAATTTAATCATACGCTGTCCAGCTGTTGCTGACATTCATCATTTTGAGGAAAGCGCAACAGTTTAGAAAATATATAAACAAGATGTTCTGGAAGCATAATTTCCTGAGGTACAGAAATTTAGCAGCTAAATACCCATGACCTGTACAGGGATGAGACAGGGAGGGGATTGTTACTCACATCATTTAGAAGAAGAAAAAAATTAGTGTTTATTATAAGCAGTGAAGTTGAACAACAAAAAAATATACCAGGTGACAAGAGGCCTGTCCATATTAAATACAGGCTGTAACAAGGTACTACTGTTTGGTTGAGAAGTCATTTAAGGCTGCTGCTTAACTATTACAAGCAAATTCAACATTTTTTTTCCTTTCATGGAAATAAATTACCCTTTTTACCTAAGAGGATAAGTCAAAGTTAAGACTGCATGAGGCACAAACATATTTAAAACTATGAATCAAGAACTCATTAGAAGTATGTAAGAACTGTTATTCCATCATGCTTGAGAAATAATTCTGATGCTTTACACCACAAGTCCAGAAAACAGCATAGACAGATTTATTCCAGATTTCTACCTTAGCTGAAGAGAATATTATGTTTGGTGATGTAAGGAGTTTGTTTTTAAGGCAGTTTCTTAAAACTCAGGTGCCAGAGTGTGAGCAAAAGGAAGCAGAGGAGTGTGCACTCGCTCCTAACTGGGAGCTGTTCCTGTCACAGTGGTCAATGGCTGCATTGCACCCTGACTTCCTTTATCATCTTTGTTGAAGAAATTAGGAAATACATGCACTGCTATTGCACCCATGTCATATGAGCATTATTTTATGATCCCTACTTCCTCAGCTGCCTTTCCTTCAGCACAGCCTGACTGTGTCTTTGCCCGTATTACCAAGCTGTTTGGGAAGGCTCAGACAGGAGCAAGCAGATGCACCATCTGTCCCCTTCCCTACAAGGAAAAACATGGAGATAGGAAAGTATTGGCCTTCTCCCTCGTGCTCAAGCTCAAAGGACAACACCTTGAATATCAATTTTGACCCTTTGCATGGCCACCTGTGCAATTTGCATTTCTCTGGAGTGCAGCTAAACCTAAAGTAAATCAGCAGGGTTTTGTTAAGTCTAACAGAAGGGGGAGGGAAAGAGAACTTGATGAAAGCATGTCATGAAAACTATTAAACTAACACTGCGCTGAGAGAAAAATTCCCAAGTAGAGAGCTTCGCCTTTTATTGACCTCTGAACATGTTTAAAACAGGCAGGTTAAAATCACCCTTTAACATCTTGAAATGGCAGACTCTCTCAAAGGCATTTCCCTTCCTCTACTTTAGTGGAGCAAATGAAAAGCTAGGCTCCCTCTCCTGTCACCTTCTTGTTGGTGGGAGTTATGAAAGCTGCTTAACTTTGGAGAAAAGGGTCCTCTTGCTTGGCTCCATCGTAGGTGCGTTACATCAGTCTGACCTCCCACTGCGCAGCAGATGACAGCTCTTACCTGCTCTGAAGGCGTGGGAAGAAGGGGCATGCCACTATTTAAAGCTCTCCATAGGCTTCTTGCTATTTTCAGCTGTGACAAAACAGATACTGGATTAATCAAGAAACAGACAGTGGATTCTGCACCTGGCTAAAACCTAACAGGAGATGAGAAAATTGTGTAAAGAGCCTCTAGGGCCCATCAGCCCAGCTGAGCTCTCCTGTGGTGCAGAACACTTCTGCTGGATCCAATGGAGTGAGAGCAGCTGGGACATTCACTATGGGTGACAGATCTGGAGCCTCATCTTAAGCCAAACTGAATCCATCCTGCAAGAAAGCAAGGGCTAGTTTAGGACATTTAGCTCATTTAATGATGATTAGCAAAAGGACAATAAGTTATTATGCATTTTAATGACTGATTTTGTTCAACAGCATGGAATTTCCCAACTTGAATTTGGCCAACAAAGTTGAATGTGCAAACTTTATCCCTAGTGCAAACCCTTTGATGTTAGTAGAGTTACAGCAAGCATGAGCTGGATAGAATATCCATAATCTGCTGTTAAAAACCAAGTGTTATTGTTCTGCACAAATCCCAGACAGATGACAGTTATTGTCTGCCTCTGCAAAAAGTAGCTCGAGATGTCTGGTGCAAAATTTCAAATAAGGATTGCAAGATTTAATAAAGCCAGAAGCTAAGTGTCCCTACTTCTCCTCAGCTAATCCCATTATTCCTAAGGGATCCTGTTTCATGCTCAGTGAGAAGGTTGCAACATGGTCCTCTCACATGGGGCCAGTCCAGCTTCTCTTTGCACTGTATGTTAAACCAAATGGGGGTGGGGAAACCGGAGTTGGAAGATGGCAGCTCATGGCACGGATTCTGTGGTACAGAAATGTAGTTATAACCTCCTGGCCTACCACATGACAGGGAAACATACAACTGCCTCTGTGAACACTGCTCTCCATGGCTGTGGTCCAGCAGCCACCCAGGAATCCAAGCCTGAATGCTGGGACTTCTCAGCTGTGTCCCATGAGAGGCTGATGGAACAGCTGGAATCGCCCACCGCAGTCAGCCCATGGAGCAGACGTGCTCCAGGCGCTGGTCACATGCAGGATGTCACCGGGGGCTCAGAGTGTCACTTCACCCATTTGCAGCCACTGCTAAGAGACGAGGATCTGACCTTGTAAACAGAACCAAATAGCAACACAGCTTTTGTTTCCTTACTCAAGTTTAACATTCGATCTGTTTGCTAAAAATAATCACACAGTAAATTCAAATCTGCTTTCATTAGAGCAATTTTACATTAATTAAATCATTTCACATGACTGATTTATCTGCAACAAACAAGTCATTTTATTGTCAGTGTACCAGCATTTATCATAGCCTTTGTTTCACTATGCACAGAGGTTAACAATGTGGAATACATATTGCACTTATAAAAGAGATAATATACCTGCATCCTCACAGGAACAAGTGATTAGAGAGCCATGCAGATTAGGACCAAGGTCAATACTTGGGGCTTGTCCAGGCTTTTACTGAGACACCTTCTAAAGCTGTTTGCTGATATAAGGAGGTCTTTTCTGAAGCGCAGATAAGCCTGAGAAACAGGGAAGAAAATACAGTCTATTCTCTCTGGACACCATCTCCTCCCAGACACGGACACAAAACAAAAGAGAGCCAGTCTGTACAAGCAGGAGCCTGGCATTTGTTCTACTTTCTATGCCTCGAACCAAAACACAACAGGCAATATTTAACAGCGGCATCTGTACCTGTGTTCAGCTTGGTCTTCGGTTCAAGACTGCTGGTGGGGCAGAGCATTTTCCAAGGCAGAAGTCTTCATACAGGTGGGGGGAAAAAAAAGGACTCAAACAATTTTACAAAACCTAGATTCAGAACATCAAGTCTTCTGACCCCCATCCAGTTTATGCCCAAATTTAGATTTAATTTCAAAGTATATAGTGATGCAAAATCAAATCTAACATCAAGGCTATTTCCTTCTGGTCTTTTCTTGTTTGTTTTTGTCCCTTATGATGAAGTTCAAACCATAAATTCTTTTTGTTTTAGTTGTAGAGTGCTGGTAGCTCAAAAGTTTTCAGACAAAGAAAAAAAACAAACAAACAAGAGTGGTTCTGATTCCAAGAAAATTTTTCAGAATGTTTTGTTCCTTGGCTTATTTTATGTGGGGTGCACATTTGGGTGAATGTCTGGATTTCCCACCACTGCCACCACATTGCAGTTAGGCCTCCTGCAAACTACTGAAGCAAAAATTTTCCAAAAATCTTTTGGCCTAGCCCTATTTGCAGTATTTTTGAAAGTGAAATTGTGCTCCTGATTCCTTTATGCTCCTCGGAAAATCTTGGACCAGGGTTGTTTGGATCTCAAGTGCCTCCTTGGGGGAAGATAATAGAGCATACATACTCTACAAGGTTGGTGGGAAGGCTAGTAGAAGTGCAGCACATTGAAAAAGAAGTCTGATGGAAATTCAAATTAGCATTATCTTTTAGCAGGGGTGCAAAACATTTCTCCATATGCCCATAAAAAGCAGGACTTCGCTTCCAACAATTTTCATGAAGTTAATGGAATTGACAGATAGATGCAATTTAACTCAAATAAGGGCATCAATATCTCAGTAAATTCTATGAAACTGTATCTGAATGATAAAACCAAACTGGAAACTCTGCAAAACTAGCCTTACGTTGGAAAACCTTTTCCTTCCCTCAAAGGTTTTGATGCCCAGTCCAAGTCTGCTGTCACCAGAGCTGTTTTTGCCACTTCCTTGGAGACTATATTTGTCCCTTTATTTCTACTGAAGACATGTCTATATTTAGGGCTGCGCTCAGATTTCTCATGCCGGGATAATGAGAGGTGGCTGTGTCACATACATTGTGGAATTCAACACTTCTCTCAACCTGCTGGCCAGAGCAGGTTTTCACGACACATGCTCACGCTCTCCGAGCATGTGGCTATGCCATCATCATTAGTCAGAACTAGAATGGTTGCTAAATAAATACTCTGTCATAAACAAAATGGGATTTAAGATTAAAAGCTGTGCACAAAGTACCCAGAATTAACACCCGGGGAGATGGGGGCAATCAGTCTGAGGTTTCTGTCTGGATCTAGGCTCATCATCCAACAAGGATATTTTTGTCTTGTTCCCTAATAATAGAGAAATTAAGATGCTGTAAGCACAAAGCAAGAAACTAGCCTTGAAAAGCTGTCCATTCTTTCTAGCCCTCCTTACATTTTGCAGAGAAGCAGCATCTTAGGCAGTTTATTGCATCTCCAAAGGAAAAAAGCAACGTGGGATTGTCGTCACTGATTTTTCATCTTTTCTGGATATAAATTGTACTGTCACTAAATTGCATTTTGTACAGCTATACAATGAGTGAATAAGAGACCAAAAATGTGACAATCTAAAAAAAAAAAATTGAAAAAAAGGTAGAAAATACTTTGTTTCAATCTTGTGAAGATTTCCAGTGAAGAACTGTTCTGAAATTTTCATGCTAAAAAGACATTTTCTTCAGCTGCCTTAATGGGAGACAGAGCTGTCCATTAGATGGTCAGAAGTTCGTACCTGCATCTAATCACTTGTTACTCTAATGATGCTGAGTTGCTGGGCCACAGTCTGTGTCAGAAAAATAGATCTGACTGTAGGAAAGGACAAGAGAGCTTGAAAATGTTCAGGCATTGTTATAATCGAGTAGAACAATTATACAACAATTGAGTTTCACCCTCAACTAAAAGTTTCTCATTGATCTTTTTATGAAATAACCATTTTTATGAAAGCTGAAGCATTTTACAATACTTACAAGATGCAAATTTTCAGGTTCCAGAATAAGCTCTTTGTTTACATCTAGAGGGAAAGGACTACAAACCTGAATTCTTCCATCTGATAGCAAAATTTCCCTTTAATTAAAAGATTTCCTTTAGTTTCAAATAAGACCATTTAAAAAAATGCTCATCTCCTTCCAGCATGGGTCAAAGTCACTAGAAACCTGGAAGGCAGTTGCAATACAGAATTGAGCTTCTTGGCCTACTTCCGTTCATGATCATAGCAGGAAAACCAAAAGCAGAGCAGAGGGAAGGAGGGAGTTATACTGCTGGATCCCTGCAAGGTGTTCTCTGAGGCTCACTTATAGCAACAGGGAAAGGACTCACGGAGTTACTCTTAATGAACTCCTAATAAAGATGCATACCTCACACTGAAATCTCTGGAAAACTAAAAACATTTTGTAAATTGTCTTTCTACTGGTCACTTAATAAAGAAGGGGAAATAGAGGCATTAGGGAAGGACAGTGATTAGTACAGGGTAGGCTATAGAAATTAAAATGCATAAGTGAGCTAGTGCAAATGCCATATACAAACAGCTGTTCTTAATGATAATGCTCATTTTCTTCACACACTTAAAAAAAAGTCTGGGCAGCAGTCAGCACCCTCAGAAAGCATTACTGCCTTAAGCAAAGAAGAAAAAAGAGCTTGTGGAAAACCAGAAGTGTTCCTGTAACAGCAGTGAGCAATCCTGAGCATTGCACTTCTGAAATACCAAGTTTCCAAGTCCTCTGGTAGCAAGTAACCTGCCAAGACTGCTTCCCACAGCATGGCCTTCAAGCGGGAACTCTTGAAACTTTGCCAGCAAGTACATCACTCCCAAAACCACACATGAGCAAGCAGGGACACAGTGGATGGCAGGCTGGGCAGGAGGGATAAGGGTGTGCTGTCAGGATAACAGCTAAACTCAGACGAGCAACCATGGATCCTGGAACACAATTACAAATTTTCTGTCCCCAGCCAGTAAAAACCCCATGTTCCCCAACCAGGGGAACTGCACCAGGGCTGCTCTGCAGGGCTGCACACCCCTGCTTGCCCATCCCCAGTACCAGCTTCCATCTCTGCTCCAGCACAACAAACCCCACCATGAGACCTGCTGGCATAATTGCAAATTTCTCTCCTTTTTCCAGGCAAAGTACTGGTTCACTGTGCAATGGGGATCAGTCGGTCTGCAACTCTTGTCCTCGCTTTCTTAATGATCTGTGAAGGTATGTCCCTCGCCGCTGCAATTCAGACTGTGCGCTCCCACAGAGGGATCTGCCCCAACTCTGGCTTCCTCCAGCAGCTTCGGGAGTTGGACCTCCAGTTAGGAAGGGGCACAAGCAGAGGAGCAGAGGCCTGCTAGTGCCAAGAAGGTGTCTCCTGACACCAGCCCAAGAGATGCTGCCCTCACTGAAGAGTGCAAGGATGCTGTCAGGACTGCCCTGTAGCTGAGAATTGGAGAAACTGGAGAAACTCTGGGGAAAGGCTGAGCATGAGCAAACCGTTAGGAGCTGTTAGGCATGTATTTTTTGGATAAGCCCACTAATTGGAAAGAAAATGAAATAAAGAAGGATTCAAACTGGCAGTTTTGCTCACCTGGGCCTGTTTATTTAACTACCTGTTGGGCAGGGCATAAGGAGCAGTTGGGTTTTCATGCAGAATTAAAAGGCAGCAGAGTCAACTTGAAAAAATACTTTTTACTTGCTTATAATTGCATTTATTTGGCAAAAGGGAAAATGACTAAACTAGTAAAAATAAAAAGAAAGCATGAGGCTTTTAAGCAAATCTTTAACATTTCACATCCAGCTGGCTTAGGGTGAGACTGCAGGTTTTGCAAGCTGACATGGTCCTTTGGTCTGACATGGTGACAGTAGTCAGGATCCAATTCAGACCTTGGGCTCCCTCTGTTACAAGCCATGGAGGCTCTTGCTGGACCTTCACAAGTCCTTTTCACTTCAAATCTATGGCAAATACTCAGAACTTAAGGACCATGAAATCCTCAGGAGCCAGTTCTGGAGGTCTCAAGCAAATGCTGCACCCTGGGGCCCAGCTGTTGACAGCCTCTCTGCTGGTCAGAGGGAGGAGGGTGTCCCCTTGCATGCATGGAGCAAGGAGCACGCCTGGGGCACACTGCCTGCTGGCATACTGCAGGGCAGAGCAGTGCCAGACAGAAATGTCCTCCTCTTAGCTTGCAACCCGACGCTCGAAATCACATTCCCCAAATTTCCCTGTTTTAATGGAAAGTCAAAAGCTAGTGTCGTCATGTCAGACCAAAAATGAGCAATGCCTCTAACAAATCCAAAGCAGCAGCTCTGCATTTCAATTACTCTTTTACGCCCAATTGGCCACATTTAATCTTGTGAAGAACTCGAAGCAGATATTTGCCTCAGTGCAATTACAGCCACATACAGAACATTGGCAAATGCAAACAATATAGAATTTCCACTTGACGGCAGATTAATTTGGTGTGATGTTTTCCCTCGAGAAGACTTAAAGGCTCTCAGTTCTGAAAGTACCCTGCAGTTTGTATTTATAGCACCATGGGCGTTGAATAGAAGGAGGGAAACATATACTTCTTCTGAAGTTTCTTTTACCTCCATACATTAAAAATATTAACTGAGCATAGCACACCTTTGCTGCATTTCTCATAATGCAATATGGAAACATGATTTCCCTGCAGAGTCTACAGAAGAATTCAGGAGGTGTTTCCACTTTCATAAACATATTAAGTAAAGCGTAGCAATGCTACAGACTAATTTCCTCTCAGGGAACAGGGGCACAGGTCTTCCCTCCAGAAAGGCTCCCATCCTTTGAGACTGGACTAAGCAGTCAGAAGCGAGGTCATAGCTAATGATGGAAAAAATCAGTGAGGTTATAGTTTTCACAGGCCTCTTACTGCCTGCCACAGCAAGGAGATTAGATTTCAGTGAGCATGGTGACTGAACCACTCCTGGCACTTGGGTCTCTTCCACCTTGGTCTGTCTGGGGATTCTTTTTTATTGCAGACCATGCTGAAGCTGTTTTGTGAGTGGTATTTTCAGTTGCCTTACTAACCACTCCCTTCAAGCCTCTGTAACTCAGGCCGTGCCAAGCACTATATTAAAGCACAAGGGGTGTATGAAACACAACAGTCCAAAATCTGTGCCTTGAGCCCATCAGGACAGGTCATAATTTCCAGTGAGCTGCACATCTGGAAACATGTGGTTGCAGGGCAGAACTTAAAGTGAAAAACTTGTGAGATTGACTGAGCCTAAAGTTACCCCAGCTGAGGCCTGTTGGCCGTTGTGTGACTATTTTAGCTAGCCAGGGCAGGCCATAGATTTCCCTGCCATCCATGACTTGCAGCTGGGATCAGTAAATCTGCCTGGAGCTGCAGCCTGCCAGGTAAGCTAGGACACTGGCAGAGCAGGGCTTCTGGCTCTTGTCACCATTACAGGTGTATAGTAGAAGCTTCCTCTTCAACGCAGGAAAAAATCCAACTAAACAATAAGAAACAAGAGGTCAGAAACACTGACCTGAAGACAATAAAGTAAATATCCAATCCCAGGACCAAAAAAAAAAGAATCCCTTTCTAGAAGTGCCTGAGCTAGTTTGAGTGCTTTGCATTGCTGTAAAGTTCACACTGTGAGAGAAGACCCTGTGAGAGGCAGGTCCCCCCACCTCCTTCTCCACCCTTCAGGAGACAATGTTCCTGAGCCCACCATTAGCTCCCCTCTCTGTGAGGGCTGCAGCACCATGGAGGTGGCCTGGCAGGGGCAGGCTCTGTATTGATGACAATTAAGCCCTAACCTCTGAGCCACATGTCCTGCATACTGAGGCCTATTGCCCCTGTGCTTAGTTAAACAAAAGTCTCTTAAAACTACAGTTGAAATCAAGGCAGAATGAAAACAATATTAGGGTGGTTCCAGGTGTATATTGTGGCATAATTTCAAGATCCAGAGTTGTAAACCACCAGCTTAGCCGGAGAAATGAGGAATAACTTCCTTCCCCCACAGCCACCCTTGCTAACACGAGGCGTTTAGTCCTGGCTGCAGCTGTCCATTTCAGTGCTGCTGAGTCAGCTGAAAGAAGCTCCACTGAGCCCTGCAGGTTTGGTGCCCCTGTGGCACTTGCCCAGTGCCTCGTTAAACATTTCCTGCCCAGGCCACGTCAGCTGAGGCCACGGGCAAGGTGGAAGCAATCAGAACAGCAGAGATGTTAATGGGCAGAGTGGCAGTGACACCACTACTGTTTCCATGAACACCTTTACTCGGTGCAGAGCAAACTCTGAGATTTGTTTACGAACACCCGTCCATTCTGTCCTTATGAAGGAGAAACCTTGAGCACTGTGGTGAACCTGGTATACCTTCCCCACAAAAACCCTGCCAGGGAGGATGGGTGCCTTAGCCACTTTTTGCAGACAAGACACCTGAAGTCTGCCTAAGCTGCAGCAGCATGTTTTGGGAAAAGCACAACAGGATTGCTTTCCAACCTGCAGAACTGGCAGAAAGCATGAGAGGAGTTTTCTCACTTGAGATATCTTGCCTTCACCAGCTTTTCCTCTCAGACTTTCAGCAGTGATACAGAGAATATTGCCATGGGCATGTCTGCACTGCGTTATTTATCCTTTGGATTTGCACTTAGGGTTTTATTTGTAAAAAAGAAAATGAGACCATAAATCTGCTGTGCAAGGAGCCAAGGGAAGAAAGGACAAGCAAATTTTCAACAAGTTTCGTGCAAAGAGATGGTGCCAAGGGCAGGTTTCCCATGGAAAGAAATGCCAGCCAAGATATTGTCCAGGTACTCACCATGTGTAGCTAAGAGCATCAGCCTTTCTCTTGCAGGTGCATTGATTCATTCCTCCTTGCACAGGTAGCTTTGGAGTTGCTGCAGCAAGATGGCCCTCCTATGGGAGCATCTTCATCTGTAGTTTTTGCTTCCAGCACGCACAGGATCACTCTTCAGGTACAGCACCCTAAATAACCCCCCATGCCTGTAAACAAGGGTGGAGGGAAGCAGTCTCAGGGCAGACCCTGGTTCTGCATTACACTGCCCTGTTCCAAGTTAGCCCATGGCTCCAGTTCTGCTTTAACCTTGGCACTGCCCACCAAGACCAGGCAACATTCTCCTGCACAGCCCAGATGCCTAGACCAGATCTGCCCAGCTCCTGCCAGCCCCACCAGAATTGCAAAGCACTGTCAAGCCCATTTGCCAGACTTGATCCTCCTCCCATTGTCTTTTGTCCTGTATTTTTCTGATAACAAAGCTATGTGTTACTGTGGAAAGGGGCTTCAAAACAGCTTGGGCTTTGCAAATTTACATCGTAGCCTAAATAGTGCAGGTCCTGAAGCCAAGTCAAACAGGAATCTAGGGCCTATGGGACTTCCAACATTTAAGTTTTCTTTAGGCTACAATTATTTTGCTTAGAAACTAGACCCTTGATCTCTTGCAGGAGGCTGCCGTTTAATAAAGTCAAACAATTTGCTCTTTGCAATGTACTATTTGCAGTACAAGTATCATTGAGTTACACTGCTCCCCCTCACCACTGCCTCCTGGAACCTCAACTGTTTATATACAGAAAGCACTCTCAGGAAGCACTCCTAAAAATACCCAGCAATGTTAGCTGAGGGTCTGGCTCTGTCTCTCCTCCGCCTGCTTCTGCCTCCATAACATCCTTCCATCATCTTGATACTCAACAACCCCAGCTGTTCAAGCAAACTTTTCCCTGTTTCATTCTCTAAAAAATTGTCCTTTTCCTTCCTCCTCTGACAGCATCCATGCTCCACCCTGCCCCAGAGCAGCTTCTTCTGTGATGTTGCTGTATCACATCTTATCTAGTTTGCTCTCATTTGATTACTAAGTTAAAGTGAAGCCCATGACAACTTCCCCAAATCTTTGAGCTCTGCTCACTTTTCTGACAGTAAGGTGGCGGCAAGTCAGGGTAATAATAGTACCTGAAAAAGAATAACATCTTTTACTTCACATGGTAAAGGGGCATCTGGATACTGCAAAACAAGATGCAGTATTCTCCACAGATTAACTTTTGAAACCACTCTCAGGTAAGTTACTCTGAAGATAAAGGCATCTCCCAATGGAAATATCATTGCAAATAAAAATATTTTCACAATAGTACAAATAGAAAATCTGCACAGCAAGTCCAGCCAGCTGATTAAAACATCAGTTCTTAAACCTCAAATTCAAAAGCAAGACCTGGATTCAGCTCACACTTCTGATCTGTCTGCTGCTCAAGATGTGGGCAGAGCCTCCCCTCACACAAAATGTTGTCAAGGAATAGGGCCCCCCAGTTGCTGCAGACTGGTCCTGCTTGTTGTCAGTAATCTTCATGACCACAAAGATCTTCCAGCACATTAAGGAGACATCCAGCACAGACCAAGTTCATAGCAGCACAAAGGATCTTTGATGCTTCTGTCTGTCCACACATCAGCCATTGAGTTGGATGTTTCTCTTCTGTAGGTGTTCAGCAGACAGAGGCTAAAAATGAAAGCTCAATAATTCTGCTGTTGTAGTAGACAAGATCTACTCCTGTGGTTATTCCCAGTGTAAAATGCTTCTGAAAGCTGCTGTTCTACAAACCCCTTTCTATGAAAACAAAGCATCTAATTCCTCCTAATTCAATAACAATTATAATTCATCAATTCATCTAATATTAAATATCAAAAATGAAATATTCACAAACAGTTACAACCAAAATGATCCATCAAAGCCCTTAAGATTGCTTTTGGAAGATCAACAGCTCTTCAACAAAAATTCTCAAGAAGCACAGAACTATAAGAAGTGAGACACTGAAAACTTCTGCACCAACATCTTTTAGGTTGCTTGCAATGAATAAATAAATCAATCAGTTCTTTACAAAAACCCCACCCACCACTGGAAAACCATCAGCCGGTGAAGAGTAAGCAAGGCATTATTTGCTCAGCTCTGGCGACAATTGGCTGTTACTAGAGTTATTCTGACACATTGTTTTCAAGAACATCTGTTTCTACTCTGACTCCTTTAACTTTCAGATGTGAAAAACAAAGGCTCATTTTAAAGCCATGTCTCCCATCTTCAGTTGGCAACAGTTGCATGATTATGAAGTTCTTGTTATGCTGGATGATCTGTTTGTCAGTTTATATTTTCCTATCATATCTATTTTTAGCTATTCATTAGTATTACTTGGAGCCTCTCCTATAAATCTTAAACATTTATAGCACATCTCGACAATTCATCAAATGGAGCCAACCTCCAAGGAAAGGAAACCCAAACCACTTCCCCTGCTCAGCTGAATGAGATTCAGATCCTTGTCTTTTAAACTTGAAACTCAGCATTTTCCCATCTGCTCTTTATACACAACAGCCCTTTTGCTCTGCACCAGTATTTTATTCTCCATTCATAACTTTTTACTTCCCTCCAGAGGTTTCCTGATGCTTTTAGTCTGCTGGACTCATAGAAGACTTGGATTTTGGAGGGTTTCTCCCCCCACACTCCACTGAAGGGGAAAAATAATCATTCAGCAATGAATGGCCACTTTTCATTGCTCATTCACAAGAGAGACACAGCAGGATCCCAGGGCTAGACTCAAAGACAATTTTCTTTGCTATTCTCACTAGAGGGAGAAACATTTTATCAGAGACTATTCAAAGTAAGAGTATTTGGAAAATTAAATTTATTTTTTGTTCTATTCATTGACTTGCATTTCCAGTCCTGTGTTTGTGTAACTATCAAAAACCTGCACAATTTTTGTGGCTATGGCCATGCTTGGAGGTACCAGTACATGTGGCTTGGCCAGGTCACCCATGCAGAGAACATTTCTAAAGGGTTCAATCTATAATGGCCAACAACAAGATGCTTTAAAGAAATAGTAACCAGAAGATGTTCCCTAGCCAAGAGTTTTGCAGAAGGAAAATCTACAGTGGTGAAGAACCAGCCGCTTCAGCCAGGCTGAACTTGGCTGCAGGGAGAGGCTGCACCCCAGCTCCTGGATCCTGGGACCAAATACTGTCACAGGCCAGGGGAAACTGCTCTCCTCCACCTCAGCTGTCCTAGGGAAGTCCCAGCCTTGCACACCCTGCACGCCTTAGCCTTAGTTGAAGGCTAAGAAACACATTTCTCAGATGAAACTGTTAATTGTCTGTGTATAATTAGCTGGTACCTGACTGGAATACACAACTGATTAAAAATCAGTGACCATCTTTTTAATTTCCTACATATTTGTATTAATCAAAGGAGACATAATATAACAAGAAATGAAAACTGTACCAAGGAAAAGAGTTCTGGCAGGCATGTTAGTCTCAGAGTGCTTTTAATTTAAACAGCTCATCTGATCAGGCAGAATAGCTGGATGTGGCTCTTCAGGGAGGTAGGCAGTGCTTGGGAGAAGTCAGTAACACAAAGGAGTATTAAAGTTTTTACAACCAAAATTGTTGGTCAACCAAAATGGTCAATTCACACCATTCTTCAGTTCACCTGTTGTCTTTTCCTACTGTCAGTTTTTGGAAGAAAAAAAAAAATTAGTTTATACTCCGTTTCGCCTCCACGTGGTTACACGCTGGTTTTACCATACTATTCATCTCCAGCAAGTCCTCCAGTTTCTAATGCAGCCTGCTTCACACCAGACATACGTCAACTTACAGCATCTCTGCTATCCCACTTCCTTTTGGTCAGATGTCAAGTACCAGTGCCATACCAGAATGACTGGCCAGCCATCCAAAAGCATTTTAACAAATACAAATACAAACACATCTTTCTCAGTCTGGTCATCCAGTCATCCCAATGCTCAGAAATGTTTGCCTGCCAGTAAAGGTACTGGTCTGCTAAAAAATAAAGAAATTAATTTTGGGCTACTTGGGGAAAAAAATCCTTAAAAACCTATATATTCTAGTAATTGTGCCATGCAATGTATTGGAAGAGCACTTCTGGAACTCTGTAATTATACTGGCAGAACATTGCACCACAGAATATCAACTTACAATGTAGAACTGACATTTTGAAAAGTAAAAAGCAAACTGTGCCGGCACAATGATTCAGAGATGAGCAATTACAGCAGCAAACCCAAGCAAGTCAAAGAAAGCACCATCATAGCAGCATCCCCTCCCCATTCAAACCCTTCTTCCCATGAAAAGAAGTATGCCAAATCCCTTACAGTTCTTTCAAATTAAAACACAAGATTAAACTGAAGATTGACACAAACTACAAGGTTCAAATCTATCCAGATTTCCCTTAGCACTAGACATTTACAGATCTGGGATCTTAAAAATTTATGATGGCAATAGCAGTCTTGGATCCAGAATCACAGCTATACTCAGACACATGCAAATGACCCCTGTATCTACTACCTAAGCAAGAACTGTATTTCTGCCCGCCCCAGATGTTTAGAACTCTTGTATCACACACATACACACCTTTTCCCATTGTGAGAATGTCTTTATAACACATGGGATTTTATTATTTGTCTTAAAGTTCATAGTTTTCATTGTCTTGACAAGGGCAATAAACTTATATTCCTCCTCCTCCTCTTCCTGTGTCAAGGAAAGCTGAGATTCTCTGGTAGACTTAGGAGTATGTACCATGTTACAAGACATGGAAAAAAAGCTACAAGAGTAGAGTCCTGCCACCTGGCACACCATGTCCTAGGGCTAAAGCAGCTGGGAGCACATGCTGTTTCATTGACTTGGCTATGCCTTATAATGAGCAGTGCCAGGGAAGGATGTATACATACATATATATTACAGCATCATCAACATCCATGACATTGAGACATTTAAGAAATCTTTTCATTTACCAGCGCCTCCAATCCCTGTTCAGTCAGCTCTGGGAAGTAGCAAGCCTCCGTGAGCTGTCGGTCACACTAAGATCCCTACTCAAACCAAGATGATTCCCACCAGAAAGTGGAAATTTGACCAGGCCCTGGGTTATCATATACAAACTGATGGAAAAAATCTGTGTTTCAGTTTGAAGGGGATTGTTTCCTAACAGAGCCATAGCAAATCGATTTTTTTTTTAAACATATGGAAAGACTATACACTAATACGATTTATTCAAGGCTTTAGTCTTCGGATGGCAGATTTAGCTACATTAGCCCATAAGCTGCATGAAATGCCCAGTTTTGGAGCTATCCTTTTAGCAGTGTTATATTTACACATTTGGATGAGTGTAAAAAAGCAGGTTGCAAAAGCAGAGAGAAAGTTTCATGTCACTACAAAGTAAAGGTTGTAGGATGAACCACTGCATAGTCCAAAGGAACTCATCTGTAACAATGAAAACATCATTATTTGGTTTAGTAACTAATGGTATAAATATTCCACAGCATCAGGAAACATAACTCAGAAACAGAAAACACTTGCAATCACAGTTCACACTAGCAGGATGTAAGAGCTTGGCCGCCAACACCACTGGGACCACGAGCTCACGGCAGGGGCAGGCACCCACTGTGCGCCTAGCCACCCCTCTGTGCCTGCCTCGAGAGCCTCCTCAGGTACTCCTGCTCAGCCCCACATGAGAGTCACACAAATGCAGCAGGATCGAGAGAGACAGGAGAAGGGGGCAGGGCATAGTGGGGAGCACAGGAGGACAGAACCCCTGAGTACTCCCATGAGTCACAGCTCATCTTGTCCAAAGGCCTGAACTCCCTCCAGAGCACGGAGATGCTTCGCCCAGGTTGTTCCTTACAAACATTAATATAGACTTGATGTTTTCACTGTCCTGTCATGGCTGCCCAAAGGATTTAGAGTTCAGGCTGAAGACTTTTAGTAATTTCTGCCACAGCAGCATAGCAGGGCTCTGGAGACACTGATGGTATTTATAGCAGCCTGAAAATTGTACCTCTTCTCACCAGCTGAACCAGTTCCCTGAGCTGACTGCTACAGCTAATTGAGAGAAGACTGTCATGTACCATCAGCTAAATTTACAGCTGGCCCTCAAGATCGGGTTGTGCTGACTGCATTGTGACAGTGGTGTCTAAAGGGAGGTCATCTTCATTTCTACATTTTCTCTCTAGGAACAAGAGTTTCTTCTATATCTGCACTGCTAGGTTTCTATTTATAGGCTTGAACCCTGTGATGTAATCTTCCTTTTTGTTTCCAAGGAAACACTATTTGATGTATTCTACTTTCAAGTTTTTCTTCCTTTAGGTTTTCCCCCCTCCACCAGCTCTCTTCCTCTCTCTTTAAAGAGACAAGTCAATAGGTAAAACCTGTATTTATCTTTGGCATGCCATATAGTTCTCTTTCTCTAAAACCTTATTAATAGGCTTATTCATAGCACAAAACAGTTTAAGACATTTCAAAAATATGCTTGGCAATAATTTTATGCACTGTTTATACATATTACTTTTCTGATAGCAAACGAGCTATAATTGCATTAGGCAGCAACTCCTCTTGGTAGCTCAATTTTTTCAAAAAATTAGAGTCTGCATCTTAGCCCCAAGTCCTCTTTTCCTGCAAAGATTTTTTTTAAAATCATCTCACTGACCATCCAGCCAGTTCTCCCACAGTAAGTAAGTGCTTAAGTAAGTGCTCCTGATGGCCAGTCCTGTCCCCTGGCACTCCCTTTCTGGCAGCAAAGCATCTCCTGATGCCTCTTTCCATGCTCCTTTCTGCCACTGGACTGTGTTCACAGGTCTGCAGTGGCTTGGAGGTCATTTTCATTTGAGTGAAAATCCCTTATGTTAATGTTCTTTTAAAATAATTGGTTGTCACTTCACTGTCTGTAAGTCAGGAAAATTCAGAGAACTGAATCCATAATTTATATTGAAGTCAGCATTTGAAACAGCTGGAATAAAGTGTGTTGAAAGAATACTTGCACAAATGCAGGTGTTTTGGAGTCTTACTGGAAAAGCAATGGGTCAAGCTAATAACTTGCCTTAAAATTTTCAGTGTGTGTTTATGTGTATGGGTTGAAAAATGTGGGAAAGACTGGCTGTGTTAACAAGAGACCATTTTAACACAGCAGAAAAATTAAGAGCAGCAATGCTCATAAATGTAGTTGATTAATTCTGACTGGGAAACCTACTCTCATTTTTATTACTGCTGCCTTGTGCCTCCATGATATAAATACTATAAATGAACTGGACTGGTGATATTCTGCTCAAGAGACAACAAAGCAACAGACAAAATTTTTTAAGAACCACCCACTTCAGAACACAGAAGGGCAGGTAAAATTCCAACCCAAAGAAGATGATGTGGACCAAGAACACTCCATAAGAGTTTGTATGGTGAAAGGGAGAAAAGGCATTAAAGCATAAAGTCAACAAACTATACAAATTTTATGCTGTCAAGGAAATTATCAAAGTAAACATGGAAATTATCTGTAGTCAGCATCTTGCATTTTGGGTCATGTTATACACTAATACCCATCAATTCCTGTATCAGTTCCAAAAAAGGCCAGGCTCTATTTAAAGAGTGTGTTTAAAAGTATGTGATCTTGATTCAGAGGCAACAAGTCCTTCCACAACATCTCTGACTCAGGCACAGAAAAGGATGTGGAATGGGAAGACTTACATGATCTAGACCTCTTCTAGTATATCTGGATTCTTTTCAAAAATTAATCAGAGTGTTTCCTCAAATCCCAAAAATAAGAGTTTCCTATGCTCTGTAACCCTACTGGAAGCTGTTGCAGGAAGCCACTTGTCTCCTCCTCCTACCTCCAAAGCTTTCATAGTTTTTCCCAGAAGACCATGGTTATTATCAAGCTTCCCTATCTCCTAATCTGGCCATGACTTAATAACTTGACAACACCGTCTCCTGCCTAATGGTTACTCAGAGTCAAGAACCTTAGTAAAAATTACAATTGACAGGCATGGGAAAAGTAGCAAGCTTCAGGTGTTTGTCACTAGGTTTTGTTGGTTTATTTCTGAAACAGAACATTTCTGGTAGCTGAAATGTAGAGCACATTTCATGGTCTGGCAATGCATTGCTTTAGAGATTGTGGCTCTGTAAAAAAAAGAGCTTTATCAAGTTTGTTTGCTTCTCAAAGACAATCCTTGGCACTGGACAGGTCCAGTTGGGTCTCAGTAAATCAAAAGCTTATTTGATGTCAGTGAAACTAAGATGCAACTGCTGTTTTGCTCCAGGTTGTCAGAAAGCTTTTTAGTAATCACTTTCAGTCAGAATAGATGCTCAATTGTTCTTTCCTGCTGCAAGGGGGAAAAAACAGCAGCTTGCTCTTCCTCAATAATTCCCTCATATTTCATTTTTAATCTCTTAAGCAAATTACAAGTGAAGACCTTTGATGTATGCGCCAAACTCATTCATTTCTCAGTACTTGCTGGACTAGAGAGGATCTCCCGTTCTTATGCATGTGGATGATAATAACAACTTCAAAGCCCCCAGGCATGTGTTAGCTCTCCCCAATTTCCTTTCTAAGTATGCATTTCATGGGCCAACACCAGTTAAGAACCATAAGCAGCTGTACTTGAATGCCATCTATTAAGGCAGCCTTGCTATCTCTCTCATAATGTAAAAACTCTATTTCTGCTTTGCAGATCTACTCAGCCTGGATTTTGCATTTTTCCTGAAATGGAGTACCTAATTTCCAGCATTTATGGTGTTCTGAGCTTAAAATAGTCTGGAACCTGATCAAACTCAGAGCAAAAAGTCATTAAAAGGCCCTTGCCCTGAGGTGGTGTGGAGCGTTCCTGGTGGATTATGGAGGCACAGTTTTGCTGTTGTGGGGTTTTATGACATGAAGTGCACTTGATTACTTCTAGGACGGTAGGTCATAGCCATATGGTACCACAGGACCAGATGTTACAAGTACAGCAGAACAGCTGCACCTGAGCAGTGGCTGGGCAAACTTCCCCCAAGCTTGCTAAGGAAGAATGAAAAGGGGACATATTTCAAACCAGTTAGTGTTATAGTTGTCATCATTATTTAGTCTGTCCAACTCCTTATCAGAATACTTGGAGGCAAAGAGCATAAAAGAGTTAAAGGGAATATCATATAGTCACATAAATAAGAAAAACCACCACCAGAGACAATTTACATTGGAAGAAAATAAATAGTTTCAGAAAAGATGTAAAAATTCAGGCTTTTGGCCAAGCTTTATCTAAGGAGGTGGAATGGGAAGAGTAAACAGATTTTCTCTAGGGCAGAAAATTTATCCTCTAACTGGGGAGCGCAGACTTCATGCAGTTTCCTTTAAGGGGTTTGTTACTGACTGTGGTCAGTGGAACTGGCACCAGACCAATGGCACCAGCACGACAACTCTGGTGTTTCCCCATTTGCGCTGCCAGCAAGCCAGAAGCCTGTACCAAGTGGACTGTAAACATCAATCCAATTTCTGGCTCCCAGCTCTATTCAAGTCTAGATTTGGCACTCGATATACCATGAGATTACTCTGACCTGAAACCTGCTCACAGCATGTCTGGACAATTTTTCTGATCAGAGTTACATATCAAGTATCTACTATTTTTGTTTATCTTTTTAAGTCTGCTATGCTTAGGAAATAGGTTGGACCACACATTTCTGGAACCTCTGCAGCAATATGTTATTAATGATACAGAGAAGAAGAAGAAAAAAAGCTTCTTATCCCCATGAATAGCAAGAGTAGAAACAGACTGTGGCAGTTCCCCATTTCTCTTGTCAAGAGAATTAGGTGCAATTCTGTGTGTGTTGCTGTGGTAAATTAGGGACAAAACCACCTTGAATTTTGGCAATGCCATTTTCTTTAGAGGTCAGTTTAAACACTAACCAATTGGAGATGCCCCATTTTTTGGGCCTCAGGAGCACATCACAAGGCCCTGCACAGCACAGAATGAGGTACTCACTGGGTACTCTCACTGCACAGGATTCCTCTGGTAGGTGCTCTCCTTGCAGGACTTCCTCTTAGCCCTGACTGAGCAACAGGGGAGTCAGCAGTTTGGGGCCCCAGGCTCTCCCTGTTCCCAGCATTCTTTGGTAAGGGGAGGTTACAAGAAAGACCTCATCCTTATTTTCCACATTACTATGCCTTGGGATCTATCCTCCATTTCAACACAAATCTCCCAGAACATTTTTTATGTTGACAGTGAGAGAAAAAGCAGAACAGTGAACAAAATGCCTTTCAGAGCCCTGGCCCCAGCCTCACTCCACAAGCCCAGGGAGCCTTGTTCAGGACTGGGGTCCTTCCTTCCTAATCCCCATGGAACTTGCTTAGTCCCTGTCTCACACACTCTCTTACAAACACAGCCACTATGCTGGGCTATTAGCCCTGACACAGACATAGCAAGAGGTGCACCGGTCAGTAAATTTGACTTGTATCAGGTCAAATCCAAATTACCCTCTTGGCAATAATGCCTAAGAAGCTCATAAAACAGTGTGTCTATTTGTTATATGACTTGGACAAACAACACCAGCCTTTATCTACAAGAGCATTTGCTTACTGAGTAAAAAAAGAAAACCACAAAACATAAAAAAGTAACATACCACAAGTCTATAATTTCTGATGGACCTTTCAGTTTCTCCTATTTTCAGACTTTTAGAAATGATCCTTAATGCGTCAACTTAAAACATTCAGACACTGAAATCCTTGCTCTGTGAAGCAAAGCTGCCCCTTTGATTTGATTTGCAGAATGGCCTCACAAGTCAACATAATTCTGATTCCCCTGCTGATAGCAGCAACACAGCTGACGTCTGGCTGAAATGAAGTAATGAACACAACAGACAGCGCTTATTAAAGAATCAAATAAAACTCCGAATACATCAATCAAAAATAAGCGTACACCCAATATTTTCTGGCAATCCGTAGCTGGGAGATGAAGAGGGAAGAACAAACCCAGGCTCAAACAGTAGATTACTTAGGGCAGAAATTGTCATTTTTGTTTTATAGGTCTGCAATGCCTGTCTCAGCAGAGCCCCAACCCCGATGGGGGCCATTAAGCAATACTTCAGTACAAAGAGAAATTAAACGAGTAACGCCCAGCGAGATACTCCTGCATACAAGGTATTGTCAGACAAGTTTTATATAGTGCTGTATAAATGCCAGTTGACTTCAGCAACAATCAAGGGCATGCAGCATTTTGTGAGGAGGGTGCAGTCATTTAAAGCATTTCTCTCTATCTGCAGTAATCAAAACAAGTTATAGCCAGGCTACAACTATATGTCTAGTTTGAAGACTGCTTGTCTGTGTGAGACAGAACCATCTGGATTTACTTTACAGTTAACTTTAAAAATATATATATAAGGTTTCTTAACTTTTGCCAAACAACTGGAAACTTAATTGTTTCTGCATGCTGTTAGCATCTCAGTACAGCTGCAAATGTCCATTAAGACAATCTTATATAATTATATACTTATTCTTCCCATGAAATTGTTAAAAACCCAGCTTTTCCAAATAAGAGCATATTTTGTAGCGAAAAGGAAATCTTCCAGTTCACCAGGTTGGAATGGGGGAGGGAAGTCTTCTAAAGCAGAACTTTATTCAAAGCTTTTTCTTTAAACTAGCATAAAAATCTCAAGTCTTAGTGTGCCAGATTTTTCCAACTGTACCTCTAGTGTGGTCTGGGCAGAAATCTACAATTTCTTTCCCTTTTCTTTGTTGAAGAAACTCATTCCTTCTAAGATTTTTTTTTTTAAGGGGAAAAAAAGCAGCTTTTTTTTTACCCTCTTCCCAACCCTTCCCCCTGGATGGGACTTTAGTTCTCATCCTTCCCTCATTTCCATACTCTTGTTCTACAGGAAGTGTCAGTGGCACCTGGGGCCAGTGGGTGACTGCCCTTGGGAGATGATCCCCAACAGCAGGGAGCTGCACATGGAACACAAGCAGGCTGGATGCAGGCAAAGCTCCAGGAACACGGGGTGATCTGCATGTTCAAAGCACCATCATCAGTTTGGCCAAGATTTTCAGAAACTACCAATAACACGGCACACATCAGTTTTTAGGAGTCCGAGATAACAATCCAACTTTCCAGAAGGCAGGTTCTTACCTCTTCCAAAATAAGAGCCTTCCTGCTGTGTTTTCTATGTGTCCAGGCTCAAAGCACTCCAGGTCATTGGCCACTCTCAAAACATCAATGCAGCTAGGATTTTTTAGTCAACAAAAACAAAACTAGTGGAAACACAAACAACTAGTCCCAAAAACTGGACACAATCCTGGGCAATCTGCTCTAGGATGATCCTGCCTGAGCAAGGAGATCGGATCAGATGACCCACGGTGGTTCTTCCAATCTTACCCATTCTGTGTGACTTTTCCAGGAGGTGAGTGGTCTTCTGCACGTGTTCTCAGGACCCTACGGAGAGAAGGGAACAAGGGCTCATATTGTTTTGACAGCCATTCAGACAGAGGAATACTTCTTTTTCAGATGCCTGCCTGAAAATAACAATACCACAAAACATTACAATGCTATTGATCTGACATCAGAAAAACAACCTTGCTCAGAAACAAGCAACAGACCACTGCCCATCCTTGGGGCACACAGCCCTCACAGAGCAGCCTCCCCTCACCAGCACTGCCAGTCTGCTGGATCATCTTACCATGTTACCCAGACTGGGTCACCTGCAGGGACAAAGATAAAGCAACTGCTGCTCATTTCTGTTATATGAGGTCTGTATCTCCTCCTCCACAAAGTTTCTCTGTTATCAGTATAGAATTAATTTGCACAACAACCTTACAAGATAACTTAGAAGGCACAGCAGGTTTCTAGCATCCAAGTTCTTTCTTATTTTAAGAGTGACTATCTGAATAATTGGCAGGGAGGAGCTTGGCTGCTCTGTAATGTAGAAACTTGGCTGGAGTGATGCTGTTAGCATGAAACAGCAGCAGATCCAGTGCCCAGAACTTGAACTGAAACTGTTTATTACTTCACATCTGTGCTGCAGCATTAGCCACAGGCCATGACCAAGTCTGGCCCTTGTCCTTCTGGGGTGAACTTTTATCTTTTAAACAGATAGGGGATGACAAAGGTGATGGAAAGGATTTAAAGCAACATTAAAAATAATTGACAGAGTCAGGATTTTGTGTCCCACTGAAAATTAATGACGACTACTGTAGGACTTGGATACTTTGGAAAAAAAATGCTCAGGCCACTTGAGTCTTTGGTAGGGTGCGGGCATTTGCAGTCATAGAAGACTGTTTCTGGTCTTGCAAGACATGATAGGTTTCCATCAATAGCTGGCTGCTTTTTGCAGGCACTGGTGTGACAGTAGAGAGCACTGTGAGCCAGGAAGATAGGCAAGCAGTGCATGCAGGTCTGCTCAGAGAGACAATTCCCAGGATGGTCAACTGAACAGAAGGAAAGAGGTCCAGAGACCAAAGGGCTGCTTCCAGTATCACATGCTTGCCTTGACTGGTCTCTTTGCCTCTTTTTCCCACTCCCAGGCAGAAGGCAACAAATCTGAAGAACTTCTCTTAAGAAATACCAATACTTACATGACAGCTGGATCTTGGGTCATCGCAAGCCTAGCTCCAACAGCACCAAAATCTCCTCCTCCTAATGCTGTTGTGCGAGTTGCAGCTCTGAGGCGAGGCTTGCTGCAGAACAAATGCCCAGGCAGAGGATGTTGTGTACCAGCTCTCGTGTGTGATCCCCGAGCCCTTCAGCCCTGTGGCCGTAAAGGTCACCATTGATAGCAGACAAAGGACTGGAGTGGAAGAGGTGTGGCTCTGACCCCAGGGATCCCAGCTTTGATCTTTGATCAACGTGTCTGTGACTTACCAGAGAAAGTTTTAGGCTTTCTTCAGCAGGAAGGCATGGAGCTCTTTAGGGAAGTAGAGAATTTTTCAAAGGTTGGAGGGTGCACCTCTGCCTCTTTTTGGCGAGCTGTGCTCATGTCGCCAGAGCTGAGCAGTGCTGAGCACCGCATCGCTCCCTCAGCAAAAAAAGGCATTTCATAGGTCAGATAGGTACTGAAAGTGCTGGCACTGAAGAAACCCAAGACAAGATGTAGGGGAAGATGGTTTTCTGGTGGTGCACATGCAAGAGAAAAGGACCTTGTCAGGATGCCTCCTCTCCCATTGTCCGTTGTTGTGCCAGTGCCAAATCACTTGTGTACAGCATGACAGGAAACAGCAGTGCAATCCTCCTCACCCACATGCAGCAGTAAACATAGCATTGGCCTTGACAAGGGGACAACATCAAAGATGAGGTTTGTTTTATTATAGTCAACATGCAGGCATCATGTTATCTTAGTCATACCAAGACTAGGTAACTAAACTGCTAGGTTTAATGTTTCAGGTCACATCAGGGAATAGTTTTACCAGCAGATGTAAAGATCGTCATTTGGAGTGGGTAGCACTCAAGGTCAGAGTCAGCAAATCCTCCTCTAAAAATAGATTCTAGCTGCAAAGTTAGTAAGGTTTCTTTTGTCGTTCTGCTGCACTTCACAGGACCCAGTTACCTACAGCACCCACCTAAGCTTACAGGTAAGGCTAAGCAATATACATTTCCTGCTCTGCTTCTGCTCCTTTTTTTTTCCTTTTATAACCTAGTTTAGTAAAGTGGGGCGAGGACTAAGAACTGGAAAACTTGCCAAGGTAACTATTAATTTAATTAGCTTGTTGCAGAGAAAAAAAAATATTTAATTATTACAGAGTCAAAAATGTTTTGAAGGTATAATGTATGAGTTTAAAAAACCAAACTTGTCATGTTACAGAAATCACTTTATAAATTAGGAAATTAGGTGCTGAAAGTGTAATTATCTTGGAGATAATTTCAATTTAAAAGTTAGGAATGAAAATGCAATTTTTTAAGATTTGTAACATATGTCCCAGAATATTTTGCCTATTCTTCAATAACTGCTCCACCCTCCAGTCAAATCTAGCTTTTCCAATTGAATTAAAATTCTCTCCGATGATGCTGTGTTTTAAGTTTCTTTGGACACTCTCATAATATTTAACAAAATCTTAGCTTAATCTGTGTTCAATTAACCAGTCCAGTCAACAGTAAAGAATGAGGGCAAAAATAAGTTTTTAAAAAATCATATGTGGCTTCAAAATTCATTGAAATAACTGCTTAGTTTTGAATATTCGCAGCAGGAGGGTCTGGGAAATAATTGCACAGAGGCTACAATTATTCTAGTTTTAAGCTATTTAAAGATGACTGCAATAGATGAACTATTTTACAGCCCATGAATGCTTCAAGCATAAGAATGCAGGGGTAAAATAAAGGAACTGAAGTAAATGAATTTTGGTGAAGACTACGACAGGAATAGGGAACACAGGATTGTACTTTTTGCTTAAGTATCCTGCAGGTACCTGGGGAATCCAGTTTTGGAATGTGCTAAATTCTTTGAGGGGTCTTTTAGAGAAATACTTTTTTAAAGACTTCTCCATCACAAGAAGTAGTTGTGAAAAATTAACCTTTTTGGCCTAGTGTTAGAGAAAAAACCCCCAACAAAACAAGACACAACCACATCCAAGGAGCCTTTGCAGTACCACAGCTCACTGCAATACCCTGGGGTGCAGCAAGTGTGAGGTTACAGGGGAAGCACACAGCTCTTCATGGCTGCTGCCAGCCTTCAGATTCTGAGAAAAACAGCATGGGGTGGCATATCAGGAAGCACCATTTTCAATTCATTTCGTTAAGTTGTCTAACAAAGCAAGCTTTTGCTGCTGCAGCTGACCAGCTCTCAGCTCAACTGATGTACTTTGAGTTACAAAAAGCTTAGAAACCAAAGCACTGTTTACCCTCCTCCTAAGTGCAAACACTGTGCTCCAGACATGTGCATTGGCTTCTGCAAGAACTTTCCAGTTTATAAAACAGCCCTCTGCTTAGTCATACTCAAAAAGGGCAAGCATTTTTTCACCCTGAAGGGAGGTATGCATCTGGCATGTGGGCTGGAAATGGAAGAACAGAACATTTCTTAAAAATTCAAGAACTTGCTGAGTAGATCCTCCCTCACTCGTTCTGAAGACTCTCAGTCATTAGATCCGATTTTTGTCTGCCTTCAGCACTGAGCTTACTTCAAGTGCTTACTTGAAGACTGCTACTAAACTAGATTCAAATCTTTTGCACATTTTTTGAAAGTGTAGATGATATTCTCCATTCTTACCTTCTCTTGGGTCCCTCCCTCTTGTACACACTTGTTACCAACATTGTTCCTCCATGAAGTTCTTATCTAAGGTGGTTATTAAACTGAAAGAAGGAAATAAATAGAACTAAAACCTTTAGTTTTGCAGTTGTCTGGAAGGCAAGAAGGTCTCAGTTTTTACTCCCTGGAAGATAGAAGTCCAGCGATTTCAATGGTGTTGAATTCTGCCTGACAAATAAAAACATTCAAATAAGTCAGCCCTCTATCCAACATCAGAAAAGAAAATGGGAGCCATTTCTTAGTAACAAGCTCTTCATGCACAAAAATGATCTCTCAATCAAAATTACAGGGTTTTTTTCCACTTTTTTGTTTTTACTGCTGAATATAGTGTTCATGGCAGTAGATTAACTACTTCAGTCTCCAGTTTGGAGGGTCAAACCACCAACAAATTCCAAGGGCACAGTGTTTATCTCCTACTGCACTAAGGTGGGTATAAGGTCCAGTAGATAAGTCATTACTCTTGTAGACTCCTCACAAAAGGCTCAGTGCTGATAGGTGGTTTTCCTTCCTTCACTTGGCATCTTGGGAAAAAACTTCTGATGATACCATGACTCCACTCCTTTTACAGAGCTGACGTGAGGAAATAGGTAGGAAGCAAAATCTGAAAGCATCAGAACAGGAATAAGATTAAAATCTGCCTCCACATTTACAAGCAGGTTGTATATTTAGGTGTTTGCTAAATGCTGAAAAATTTCACTTCCCAGCTAAACCAGATAAATTTGTGATTGCCTGGTATTTTCGGGGAGAAGTAGCTTTTAGACAACTCTGAGTACAAAACCAAGGCTTGTACACTTGTGCACACCAAATTAAATTGAATAAAGCCAGCATCAGAAGCACCACTAGCACAAGTGATCAATGTCATAGGAGCTGGAAGAACTTCCAAGAGCAGGAAACTTCCAAGAGCAGGGTGGCAAAGAATTCTGCTATATAAATATGGACTGAAGTGGGCATTAAGGCAAGGAAGCCCTGTGCTCAGCATGACAGAACAGCTAATACTTCTGAAGGAAAGAGTAAGGAGAATTGTCTTCTCTCCATTTTTCTTCCCACTTTTTACTTGTTTAGCCTCTCTCATTGCATACTTGTACCAATGCCACTGAGCTCTGACTTTATTAAGGAGCTGAAGCTTCAGGCAGACAAATGCAACTACAAGTTGGCAGCCAGAGTACCTATGTTTGGGACAACAGCAGTGGTGGAGGAACCCCCTGTGCCAGGGAGGGGTGCAGAAAAGGAAAGGATATATAGGCCCTTGCATAAGACAAAGGCAAATGCAGCCCTTGTCTGTGCATGCCTGCTTTTTTTCTTTTTAAGTCTCTACAGCTGACTTGGATCTTAATTCCCAGGCATAAATCTTGCCAAATTGTTTGGCATCTTTATACACAGCACTAGGCCTTGCACAGCACATTGAGCCAAAAATATTAAGAAACATAGTATTTTGTTATGTGGCTAATGACTTATAGCTTTCAGTCTCAAAGTACTCAGAAACTTCCACTACATGTGGAAAACCAGCACTAGAAATTTAACAGCACCACCGAGGCTCTGACGTTCACCTCTAGATAAAAAGCTCACTTTTCCTCCCCCATCTGTGGGATTACCAAACTGTAGAGCTCATGACTGACATTTCCAAAAGCATTACCTTATCCCTACAAATCTTGTGGTGGGATTGGACATCCCTTCAACTGAACAGATTTGAAAATGGGCCACTACATTCTATGACTTCACACAGCTTTACTGGAAATTTTGGGTTAATTTGAATAGTTCAAGGAACTCCAAACATGATACAGAAGGCAAATCTTTCACTGCCATGTTAGTGCTCCAGCCACTAGACTGTGTTCATGCTCTGAATTAAACAGCAGATAGACTGGCAGATTTTCTTCTTTTTTTCCCCCTTACACTTTCTTTCCTCCCTCCCTGTTTTGTTAAAAATAAAATTAAAAAAGCTAAAGAGCTGTATAAGAAATTCCATCTGGCAGCTGTAGAGTAGATAGTGAACATAAAGAAGAGATTCCTTTGCTGTTCCTAATGCATGCTGCTTATCCAAATTAGCCACACAATTACTTCTATCAATGCAAAACTAGTTTAATGTTTTTTTTCTAGTGCACAGCACTTGAGAATGACTTAAAATGCAGTGTAATTTGCCACAGTGCATGTCCTGAAGTGGCTCACTAATGAAAAGAGGATTAACTCTCCATTATTCTGAATTACCATTTTGTGAAATCACTAACAATATTTTCATTTATATACATATAACCCAAGGGAGACAAATATTCCAGCCATCCAAGCGATTAACAAATAAAGTTTATTAGATAACATGCACTTTGGTCTTATTTATAAAGAGAAAGATTAGGGTATAAAAATGCAGATGATTGGATTTTTATCATCCTTGTTCTGATAATACTCTCAAGTCTGTGACAGCAGGACTGGGGAGCGCTGGCAGTTCAGTGTTCTGTGCACACGCTGGATCGAGCAGCAGAACCCGTGGGATGTTGGGCTCAGCAATCAGAATCTCACAGGCTCCAGCACCTGTGGGGCCTCACCCCCGGGTCTGACCAGCCACCACGGGTGGCACAGAGAGGGAATGGGAAGGGCACACCAGCTCACACAGCCTGGCCTTGGCACAGACCAGCAGAGCGAGAGGGAAGCTGTGCTTCGGGCACAGGGAAAGGGTGGAATGAGCTGCAGACTGCCCTGCCTTCCTGGAAGGGAACTCCTGGCTCCAGATACAGGGATCTGTCCCTCACTGTGCCCTGAAGCTGGGCTCAAATCTTCCTGCTGGGGAGAATGCCTCTGGGACAAGGGCAGTTCCACAGCCAGCTTGACTTTTCATCCCGCCCCCATGAAGCAAAAAGGCTGTCCTGAAGCAGCACTTCCAGGAGCAAGCAGGGTGCAGAGTTCTTTCTGCAAAGAACATAAGGACAGTCCCTACTCCCAAGAGCTTCCAAATGACCCTGGGATTAGCTCAGTTGGTCAGAGCAGGGGGCTAATAATGCCAGGCTCGCAATCTCCATGTGGGCCATTCACTTACGATGATCCTTGTGGGTCCATTCCAACTCAGACTATTCTGTGATCTAAGGTTGCGTGTCCCCAACACAGTGCAGTGCCACAAAGTGACTGCCAAGCTGCCACAGCCCTGGTACATCATTCAGCCTGCACTAACTCATCTACAGCCCAAATGAAGCACCACAAGCAGTGGGAGCCTGCTCCAACAAGCCTGTGCAGAGGTAACTCTGCAATCTGGCTGCCGTCTGACTGCATTGGGTGAATGCTCTGCAAGAAATGGTCTCCTCTCCTCATAAGTCTGCCAAAGAAATCTGAGCTTTCCCTGCCTGGGCTTGTGCTTAGCATTCATCCCTTATACCCACAACAGCATTAATAGCTACCACTCCAAAAAAATCCAATCTACTTTTCACTTTTTATTCCAAGAGGGCTAGCCTAGGGAATAGACTTCCAGAAGCTCTGTTTGGTGTACATAGAACAACTAATATGAGGTCAGGTTAGACATCTTTGATTCCCAGGAAGACGTAAGCCCTTCTGCCCCCAACCAAATGCTTCACGGCAATTGTTTCCAGCGTTGAAGTAGCAAACCAGCCCTTTTGCCCCCTTCCCCCTCCTCCTAGTTAAATTCTGTTACTTCTTACATAGTCTAGAGTCAAATCTGAAATACATGTCTTATTAGAAGAATTTCAACTGATGCTTTCCTGTGCTATAATTCAATTTAAAAATCCCTGCAGCAGATAACATTGGCAAGGCATAAAAGAACATAGCATACTTGAAAGTTCAGGGAGCATATGGCTTCCCAGGACAGACAGAAACAAGGATTTCTCAGCAGTGGTCGAGTTTTCAGAGTGTTAACCAAGCTTCAAACTGCGCCGGTGTTCCAGTAGCACAAACGATCATTTGCGGATGTAATTGCCCTGTTCTGAGGTGTAACAAATCAATGCACTGTGGCCACCAACTGTGATTACTGATTACATTGCTTTCTCTTCTTCCCTTCCTTTCCTCTGTCCCAGCCACGAATAAAAGTAGTCAGTCCTTCAGCAGCAAGGCAACAGGCTCTCAGTTAAGATAGACAAATAGCAGTTCTTATCAAGTTCTCAAGAACAGCCTAATCACTCCCAAAGTCAGACTGTCTTAGATTTGTATCTCTGACAGACAAATATTATCTACACTGCTGAGTCTGCATGTAGAATTAGCACAATTCTGGCATGGGAAGGAAAAAGGCTCTCCCAGGGCCTGGCTACTGGGGCAGAGAGATGAGACTTGGTACTACACATAGGCATGCAAGACAAGCCCAAGGTAAATTTGCTACAAGCTGGAATTCTCAGAGCCCTTTAAAAATCTCAAGAGAAAACCACTTAGCTAAACATCATCATCATGTTTTAAGAAGCTTGGCTGAAAGATAGATCCCCTTGCCAGTGAAAGCAAGCCAATTTTTGAACAAAAGTGTACACTTGCCAAACAAAAACTGACTCCACAATCTTACACAGCTTTGGAGCAGGAAAACAGGAATCATTTGGCTTTTTCAAGCTTTGTAGAGAAACAGAACATGACAGGCACAAAAGAGCCCAAACTGAGCAAACAAACCCCATGGGTACATGGGATGTCAGTGAAAAATGGACATCCTGCTTTCAAGAGAGCTCTACAATAGCCACATGAAGGCATTAGCCAGATTTTTGGAATTAAAAGGACACAAACATTCAGCAGGCAACACAAAAAAAATTTTGGGAGCAACTACAGGATTCATTGCCTGCAAGAAAGGTGGATTTTTGGCAGGCTCTACTTGCACACTTCATAAGATCAAGCCTAACTCTACATGTTGTTACAAGTCTCTTTCAGAACCACAAGGTTCAACTTCTCCCTTCAAGGGAATAAGAGACACGAGCAACTGCTACCCTGAGACATCAGAAAGTCCAGGGGGAGAAACAAAAACAGAGCCCTCAGGGAGATGCAGCAGACAGGGAATCTGCAGCTGGCAACATAGGAAAAAGAAGAGTAGAAGAGAGTAGAATGGTACATGCAACATTCACTTGGATAGCGCATTTCATCTCCCTACATTGCTGAAAATTACGAAGGACAAGCCTTAGGAGAGTCTTAGTTAATGATAAAAACCCCCAACAACTTAAATTTGCACTCAGTTTCCCTCGGTGCTTTAGATCCCTAGGCTGTTAAACCTACCAAATTCTTACTAGTGGATTTTGCAGGAAACAAATTCCCAGCAGAGACTGAACTTCAATAATCACAAACCTTTGGGTTTTGTTCCCACTGCTGGTGAGCTCATCCAACAACATATTCCTCACCTCATTTAAGGGAGGCAGAAATCCAGGTGGAAGTCTGTGTTTGCCTCAGAACAGGTTCATCTGTCTTGTGCAATGCTTAATCACACCTGGTCAGTGCTGCTCCCAGGATCCCACAGCTGGAGCAGGAATCACTTGCTTTGTGCCTCCTTGGGTTAATGTTCTGTTTTGGTTGCATTCCAGTTTCTTGCATATCCTGAGAGCACTACTCCATGGACAAGATGTCATCAGAAAGCTGGAATGCTGGGAAGAAAAATGCATACACAGCAGTCAAAGTAGATCCTGATGAGGACTATTATACCCCAGGGGCATTTGAACTGGAGCGGCTCTTGTGGAAGGGATGCCCAAAGTACACTCACGTCAATGAAGTCTGGCCCAACCTCTACATCGGAGATGAGTAAGTGCACACAGTACCCCCTGTGTAGCAGATAAGTGCACCTGGTACATCTCTACATAGGGGATGACCAACCTCTACTAAGCACAGCTCACTGACAGAGCAAAGTGTTTGAAACCACTGACAGATGCCAGAGTTCTACAGAGCAGTCAGAGCCTGCCGTGGCCCTGACTGTTACTGCTGCTTCAGGGAAGTGCGGAGTAAGTGCAGCCGGGTCTGCTGTTAAAGACAGAGCAACAGCACTGGCTGTGGCACCAGTGTAGGCTGCAGAGGTTGAAGTTTGCCATGATCTATTTTTAAAAGGTTTATTTCAAGGAGCAATTTGTCATTTATATGTGAGTGGAAGTCGTTCCACAGTTACACTCACAGAAGAGCATGGCCTAGATGTGTTGGCCACACCTTAGAATGGTTTAGGCCAAAAATGTAATTCTTGAAAAGTGACTGAAGAGACAGCTCACCCTGCAGTGGTATTTTTGCATTTCCAAGCCTGTGCTTGTGTACATGGAACACTCTCCATTTCCAAATTGCTCAAGAGATTAAAGCAAACAGAACCCTGAGGAAGGCAAAGCTGCAGAGATGTGTCTCACTGATCAGACCAAGTGTGATTTGGAAAAAAACCAAACCCACAAAACAGACTGAGTTCTGCTGAGCACAGGACTAAACTAGAAACAGCCTATTCCAGGAAGCAGAGATGACTGCTGCAGCAGGAGACATGCCATCAGAAAATCCCCCAACCCAAGCCCTCAGGAGAGCAAGACAGCTTTTCTTACCCCTTTGTCATTATTGGTCCAATTCCCATTTTTCTCTACACCCTTCACTAACATGACATTTATTTTCACATCATCACTGAAAGACACAAGTAGGAGCCCCACTGGCTCCAAAGTTCTCAATAATTTTTTAAAAGATCCTAAAATTCATCTGTTGCCAGCTTATAAAAGAGGAAAGATATACAGCTTTGAAAGTTACATGATTCCTAATATCATCCACCAATTACTTCTGTGGCACCAGAGGCAACAGAAAGACACAAGAGTTCTGGTCTTGAACCAAGCCAGGGCCCCCACTTCTAGAGATGGGGGTGGGAGAGTGTTTGTGTGTGGTGTGGGATAAAAAAACTAAGCCATGGGAACAGCCTGTCCAAATGATTCAGAAACAAAAGAAAAGAGGGTTGAGTTTTTCTCTCCACATCCTACCCTGCCCCTCCTGTTAGATATTTCTAACTCAAGATCCACCATAGAGAACAGCCTCTTCTGGCATTTATTTCCTATATTTCCTACTTCCTTGTTTAGAATCACCAGCAGAATTATTCTGAATGAAGCTGTTAGAAAGAATCTCCCTCTAATTCTCTGTGATGAAGCTATGGCTGTGCCTGCTGAGCAAAGGGATCTAACCAGACAAGAAGTCAGTCTCTTAGCCCAGGACAGCAGTCACTGACTCTTTCCTGTAATCTTCCTGTAGCAGTGGCTTCTCATACCTTGTAATTTAGTAAAAGCTAGAAGGCATGACTCTGAATACACCACACACCTGGCACTTCATACAAACTAACCAGAGGAACAGAAATACAAGCTTCTTGAGAGGTACGTAGAGCTACACCCCCTTATGCTGGGCAGCATGTTTCTGAGGGGGGGCTGGGGGGGCGGGAACAGGTATCAGACTTTGCCAGAAAATGGGATTGCCTAAAAGAGAACAACTATTGTCAGCCAGGTAAGGGCAAACTTGACATGGCAGAAAATCTGAGAGGAGAACTGGTCTGCAGGCAAGATGCAGCCTTTCACTACCATAACTAAAATTTGCTTTGAAATATACAAAGTCCATGGACCTCTATACCTTTCCTGGAGCCAGCTCCATATCTTACTCCTGACCAACAGCTTACCCCTCAGTGTGGCACTGTTTTTGTATTGGTTTAACATCTTGCTTTAGAACTGATGGCCAAAGAGATGCCACGAGCCATGAACAGATATTGGGTGTATTTGCATCTCTAGCCATGCTAAATTAAGGTTGATCTTGAAAGAATTTGGTGGATCTCATCAACAAAATCAAATGAACACACACATGCAGAGTTTATCTTCAGTGTCTCCACATCTGTGCTTCATTCCTGCCTCCTGCATTTACAAGGACTTGTGACTGCTTATGGAAATGCTAATTAATTACCCTGACTACGTAATCACATCTTCCTTCTAATGCAATACAGGCTATCAAGGAGCCCTGTGAGGCCACTCCGTCCTTTTGTTACAAGGCTTCATTGCAGATGTTGCCCAGAGGCAATGAAATCTCTATGAGCCTGTCAGACCCAGAGTAATCAAAGCCTCAAAATATAACATGCTGTGTTCAGCTCCAATTGAAATTTTCCCCCAGCAAGTTCCAAGGGCTTTTAAAGACCAGATACTGGAACTTGTATGACACAGCCCAGTGATAGGCATAAAACACACTTGGCCAAGATTTTGATTCAATTGCTACCAGGATTAGTGTTTGCATGTATCCTTCTCATATTTAGAAGTCTTCTAAAGGGATTGAAAGCAGCCTTGTCTTTCTCCTTTGTTTCACTGGCCACCTGTTTTCTTGCACAGGCAATTTTACGGACTAATCCCAAACCTTCTTGTTTCACCGGATCACATGGAAAATCTCTGCGACTTATTCATCTTGTAGTTTCTTCTTGTAGCTCTCCAGTGGTGGCCTTATTACCTGAGATGATGTTTAGCCTTCCACATTTCTGATGTACAAAGAATATTTCAGCTGAAGACAAAGGCCTCATGATTTGTTTTCCTCTTAAACATCCACTAGATCTCATTAGGCTTTAAGGCCTGATCACATATTCAGGTCTTGCCATGTTCTCAAACTATTCCCAGAGAAAAAGAAGTCTTCTGAAATGTAATTCTTTACAAGTCAAGTATGAAAAATAATTTTCTGGGTATGCAGCTGAACTGAGCTTGCAATTCACAGAAGCTATGGTCCATGCCTATGCTGTGCCATGGCTTATCATCTTCCGAACCATTGCAAGTAAGGAAGATGAGTAACTCAAACTTACAATTTGGAGTGCATGATAATTAAGATAAATAACTAAACACTAAATATATGCTTAACTAAAATGCATTCTCTCCTCTTACCTTTCTGCAGAGAAGCAGGACAGTATGGCTTTTTCCAAATGACCAAGTAAAAAGACAATTTACACTAACCTAGAAGAAAACAGATGGGACTTACTCCGGCTAGAAAACAGCTACCTTCCACTGTTTAGCATTACAAACTCCTAGCATCTACACCAGTATTAATCATATAAAAATAGAAGCAAATGCAGAATTAGATTATAACAACACTCTTGAGGACATAGTTTCAGCTTGGGTAGAATGAGAATCTGCCAATTGTAACAGCAGTTTAACAATCCAGAAAATCAGATCTTTAACACTGGACAGTAAACCTCAACACTCCTGTGGTTTCCAAGATAAGTAACACTTCCCTGTATAACATCTCTGTCTATCAGTGATTGCTAACATTTGATGAGTGACTGAAGTCAAGACCAGGAACAGACTGTCTGCAATACGTCTGATTGGTGCCTTTGCTATGTAGAAAGCAGAGAGCTATTTCCTCTATCTAGGTTGTATCACTTACAAAAACTACATCCACCATTTTGGGCTAGAGGAAAATGAACTACTAAATCTTTTTCTCTCCCGTATTCTGATGATCCCGTTCAGTATTTTCAGTGGTACCTAAAAATTCTTTTAATTCACACTGAACAGGAGGTACCCAGAGAAATGGAGCAACACCTCAGAAGGAAAAGGGGATACAATGGTACACTATCTCAAGATTCCCTCAGTGCTGGAGTTACCAAAGCAAATTGGGTCAGTATTATTGGAAATTCTCAACATCTCTCCTCAAGAGGGAGAACTGCCAGATTTTCTTAAGAAAGTGTCAATATGGCCTATATTCAGCAAGCTTCTTTCTGACACTGACCATCTGGTAAATTATCATCCTGCATCAAGCTTTCCTTTAGCACTTAAGAAAATGGAAAATTTTGAGAGAGACAATTCCTCTCCTAGTAACATGTTGCCTCAGATTTCCTTGTGTTTTGTCAATCTGGGTCACGTCAATCTGTGGCTTTAACAGTCTATACTGAAACATGTTTGCATTGCACAACCTTTGCATGAAGTTTAAGAGACTTGGCTCTACTTATTAAGCACACCAGTCATCTGTTTGAGCAGTACCAGCTGTAAGGTGCTGACTTACCTGGGGAGGGAGTTGCTCTGCCCACACCCTCCTGAGGTATTTGGAGAATTACTTCCCTTCTTTTAGGTGTACTTGTGTTTTCCTCATGAGCTGCCATATCTTCCCATTGTTAGCTGCTTTCAACATACTTAATACTGCATGTGAGGGTGCAGGCTGCAGTGCCTGCAAGTTCTTTTCCCCTCTCTTCTAATTACATTGATTTGGGCAACTTTCAAAGCAGCTGGGACTAAAGCTTGTTATGACAGTATTTTTGAAAAGAGAGAGGGGATTTGGTACACTGGAGACAGCAACCCGAAAGAAAGCATTCTTTTTCATGTTGTAACTACTTACATTGTTGCTTCCAGAAGAAGGCAGAGTTTGCTGTAGCATTTGCTATTAATCCTATGAAGCATAGCCTTAAAACTGACAGCAGGCACAGTTAGAGTCTCAGACAAGCCCTCTACTTGCCCTTGCACAACGCAAGAGAGGTAAATAGTCTTTTGGGAACCATCTGAAAATGGATGACACTTTTGTCTGGGTCAGTTTTCCCTTTTGGTGAGTCTGTTAGTATCAATATATCCATATGTGAAAGCGATTTTATCTCTAGTTTTCACCATTGAGGTGGGATTCCCACATCAAAGTACTCCCCCTTGCCTCAGAACTTTAAAAACATGTTTATGAGTCCATCTGCCCTACAGTAAATGCATGGTCTGATTCAGCAAAGCACGGAGCTTTTGCTTAACATAGAGAAAAGGACTTCTGGGTATACTTAACTTTTAGCGTAAGTTTATGTGCTCTGAACTGAAGAGCTGATGAGCTTTTACATGGGACCAATCTGCCCAGGTCATTTCTTACTAAACTGAATTACACTGAAATTTTCACTGTTATCTCCCATGGCCACACTTCACCTTTCTTGCATAGGAACACATTCAAGACAGACACTGGAGACCACAGCTGCACCATGTAAAAGGAAATCAAGTGCTAATAGCACAGATGGTGGAGATATACAAAATGAAAACAATTGCAAGAGTAGCCAAGTGCTTACGGCTTCACCTACACTGGCATTTGTAGCAAACTCATTTTTACAATGACTACTTAAAATGCAAACATAATCACAAAAATGGAAGTATTAATTGCAATTTAATAGGAAACAGTAGCACCCAAAGAGGGGAAAAGAAGAATGTTGTTAGCTTGACTATTACACTCTGGTAGTGAGCTAACTACAGGGGGAAAAAAAATATGCCTTTTCTAGTCAAGAGTGCATTAGAAAGTGAGTTATAAATCCTCCAGTAAGGTATATGATTCATATACCCCTGAACAATCCTATGCTATCAGTAACCTCAACCAATCAGATATTTGCAGATATTTATGCCTGATTTATTCCTCCCTTTTCTCTAAAATACTGATACCTCAGGCATGGTAAAGACTGCAAGGAAGACCAAGAGCATTGCCCTCTCCTTGGGGTATAATCAGAAGTATCACGCGTGATGAAACACAACAAACCCCACAGGCTCTGGTTACAGTGTACACACAGAGGGATGCTTTCACAACAGCACCTACACTGCAGACTCAGCTGAGGGTGGAAAGCAAGCCAGTCCTTCCCACAAAGCCAGAGCTCACTGATGGCTACGGGCAGTCCAACCAAACATGTTGAGGGGCACAGTAACATTTCCATTTACAGGCACACGGGTCCAACATGTGAGGCCTCACCAGGCTGTTTCTCGCTCTGTTAACTGGCAACCAAGCTGCTGCAAACCCAGTGTGATCCCCAGTTTAACTGTGTATACTATGGCAGTGTCAGTCTCAGCACAGCCATCTCTGCCGGGTAACGTTTATGATCAAAGTACAAAGTACTGGCTGACAGGAGGTAAAAAGCAGACAAACCTGAGCCAGTATGACAAGTGGTGGTCCAGCTGGGCTCTTGGCCTTAGATTTTAGGGAAAGATTTTACAAGAAAAAAAGAGGAAAAATTTTCAAAGAACAGTAGGGAAATCTCTTACGAAAATATAAGTGTAAGACTGGAGGGATGGAGAGAAAGATGATGAGCTAAAGTACTTTCTTATCTCCATATCAGGTTTGAAACCAAGCACTCTTGCTCTTGAAGAAGACTAAGTGTCACTTCAGCTTTCTTCAAAAGATGCAGATTCTAAAGCCCAAGGCAAGCACCTCTTGCAGTCCAGTGAACCCTATTTTCTATTACACAACAACTGTTTCTTCATATCTCCACACAACATTATATATTAGAAACCTTAGGAAAAGCTTTCCATAGATGAAAGTGTCCAGGGTATCTGCAGTAAGAAAGGTGCCTGACATCCACTTTACAGACTGCCTGCTATAGCTCAGCCTGCAGATGCAAAAGCCACATAGCCACAGGACCTGTACTGACCCTGCTCCACATAGGGCAAGTATTTTAGGTCTTGCTTCCACTGACAGGTTCTATAACACCTACACACAGTTTGAGTGATAGCTATTCCAGTGGAAATGTGGAGAACTTAACAGATTTGAGTGCTCAGAACTGAGCATTCATTTTCTTGAAGTTTTTCAGATTAGCTGTGTCAGTGGAAAAAAGAAAATATGCATCCATATTATAAAGAAAACAATTCCGTTGGGTAAGGTTCACTCAGTCCAAAGGGTATTGCCAAGTCAGTTTGCGTATCAAGCACAATTAGAAAGCAGGTAACATTTCAAAGTCAGCCTAGCCCAAGCATTGAGGAAAACAGAGCATAAATTCTTCTGTGCCAAAGACCGTGAGCGGAGTAGAAAACCCCGCAAGTATTTCCTTGGCACACTTGTAATTTGCCGTTACAAAAACCCCACATTATTTCATAGAAGATGATTTAGTTACATCTGAACATTTATAATGAGTTTTGCAACACCATTCAAGGTTGATACATTGCTGGTCCTGAGTCCATTTCCACCCTAAGTTGGGAAACAAACTGAGCAAACAGAGTAACAAAGTGCATATTCCCAGCCTCCAAGAGGTCAAGGGCAAAACAACAGCTAATGCATTTGTGATGCAAAATGATTAAACTGATTCAGTAAAAAGGAGGAGAATTAATTGCACCTGGGCCTCAAATTCACAGAATGCAGCTACAGGCAACACTCTGAGATGTAAGGGGAAATTCACAGGAGCTTGGCCAGGCTGAGCCGACTGCTTATGGAAGTTACTGAAAGACAGTATCCCTTCTTTCTGAACACCTATTGGAAAACTGAGGCCACCCAACATTGCAAAATCAGATCCTAGGAAATAGTACAAGACTGTAAGTGTGACAGCCAGAAAAATGCATTTTTGTGAGTTGCACTCACTGCATCAAAAGGCAGTCTCCAGTAAAGGAAACAGGAAAATTTGATTTCATAAAAATACAAGTGTCAAATGTTAATGACTGTAACCTATTGTTTGACATTGTCATTGCTCAGAACAACTTCATAATTTAATTCTAATGCTATTTATTAGCCTGAGCAGTGCTTGCAGAAGCCAAAGTGTGATACTATCTACAGTCCATCAAAAACTTTGTTTTTCTACTGACCCTAACTACTCTGCAGTCTTACTTCCTGCTCAGCGTGTAGGTCTCCACTTTGCAAGGTTCTTCTTGTGTATGGGTCTCTGACCTGAAGCCCTCAGTCTTACGTGGTTTGTAGGATACATGCTTTGGACCAAGTCTGATGAATGAGAAACACATTTCTCTGTTCCAGCATCAGGGAGGTAAAACAAAGACAGACTTAATTTCAAAGCAGGAACTGTAGCTCACCTCAAGGACATAAAAATGAAGAGTAGTCATTATTCGCTGCACCCTTAGAGTTCAGCCAGGCCATTTAACCTGTTTTATTTTAAGTACTCTCTATCCTTTCAGTATGGAACTGAAGTGTCTTTGCTGGCAATGTGTACATGCAGAGCATACACACCTGAAGGGAATCCTAAGGCATAAACCTCCTAAAAGGAGGGAGAAAAAGGAAAGTCTTCCTCAGTCAATCACTGCTATAGGAACACAAAGGGAAGGAGTAAGCATTATTTAACTTGAGGTGAAGGCAGCAGCTCTCAGTGTTAGCAGCAGGATGCTGCTGCTTCTCTGTCCCCAGAGCCTACTGAGCTTATTAGGTAGGCATCACCACACTAAGCAAAGCTTTTATTTACCTTTTACATGATTCCACAGGGGATGCGTGACATCATTTCATGGCAAAAATACCAGTAATGTGAAGACATTATCATTCCTGACCAGAAAGGAATTTCTGCAAGGCAGTGTCTACTCAGAACAGCCAATGATCATGGGCTTAATTTAAGAGCAAGCATAGGTAAAACCTTCGGTATCCATATCCCAGTTAAATGCTCTAATCATTAGGTTCTTGACTGCTCAGAGTGGGGTTTTGACTTAGAGGTTGGAAAGGCAGTCAACTTCAAGCTATTCTGGGCTGTTACCACTTAAATTATGAAACATAACAGGTAGCCCACCACAGTGTCCTGTGTGACAGCAGCTACATTTACACATGTAAATGTTCAGGAAACATTCATGGATAGAGATACTTTTGTTTGAAAAAAGCTTTTTTACATCATGCAGTAGTTACAAGAAAATATATTAACAGAATAAAGCCTATGCCATTTTTTTCTTTTTGTAAAAAGCTTTGTAGTTTTCCTAGTCACTAGTGACACTTGACAGCTTTTTCAGAACAAAACTTTCCCTAACTAAAAGCTTTCTACAATGGAAGAAAAAAGTTTTTACATGTCTGGCCACAAACTCTGCTTTTTTAAAGGAATTTCATCCTGCTGGCAAGCACCTACTGTGGGTATTGAGCATACAAATCTAAGCTTTCCTCTCCTCTCCAACTTCCCTTGTCCAAGGGAAGAGAGGACAAGGACAAATGAGAACATTTGGCTAAATGCATGATTTCCAGCTTTCTCTGAAGGCTAATACCCAATTTCCTTATCTAGTTCTTTTTGCTTTAGACCTTTAGTTTGGCCAAACAGGACAGTAAAATGGAGTTGTGATAGGAAGTTATATTCACGGAAAGGTGGAATATTAAAATTCTATTTATTTTTTTTATAGAAATGGAGAAAAACTCAGTAACTTCTTTTGGGGAAGAAGAGCTGCTTTTTGAATCTCAGATGACTCTACTACTCACATATTACTAACTCTTTTATTAGTTCTGCAATATCATTTGATGGGACAGAAGGGGAAAACAGCATTCATGGGTCCTATTTCAAGTTCTGCCACTGATTTCCTTTTCTGACTTTAAATAGTTCCTTCTATTTCTTTCTGTATCTCAAGTTTCTCCTTGTACAAGATGGATAGAAGCCAGTATTGCCTATGTTACAAAAGTAAGAGGAAAATAAATTCATATTACACACGCTCTAAGGACCTGGGGGAGATAATTAGGGACTCCAAAAAAAATGACAACTCCAAACTGAATAACAGTATCTTAAGATCCTTAAATGGTAAATGATGCATTGTTAAAGCATTATCAGTTTCATTGACATGTAGAACATACCAAGTTAGAGGTTTTCTTAAATTTATTTTCTATTTTTGAATAAGAAGCTTCTTGACTTACATGACAGCTCTTGTTTTAACAGAAAAACTGCACTGGATCGCTACAGCCTTGAGAAGGCAGGATTCACCCACATCCTCAACGCGGCCCAAGGGCAGCGCAACGTGGACACGGGACCAGAATATTACAGCAACATGAGTGTGGAGTACCATGGAGTGGAAGCAGATGATCTTCCCACTTTCAACCTCAGCCAGTTCTTTTATTCAGCTTCCAAATTCATTGATAATGCACTTCAGGATGAAAGAAGTAAGGAGGGTGCTGAAAATGGTTCAAACCCGTATAATATTTACTCCATCTGATTAAAAGCAATAGTTCCATGGCATGTAACCTTATGGGAATGAAACAAGTCCAATACAGTTTAAAAGAGAATATAAAACTACTAGTAGGGAACAAGTTTAAGAGAAGATGGTGATATAATTAGGACCCTTCTCACTAATACCACCCCAAGAGCCCCTTACCACTTTTATCAAAGTTGTCATCACAGCTTGTATCAAGGGGTCCTGTCTGACAGAGATTTTTTTGCTATTGTTTTGACTCTTTCATAAACACATCAGAGACAACTGGACATTGCATAGGTGCCATGAATTAGCTGTCTTTTCCTCCTTTTCCTGATTAGTCCCTATCAAGAAAGGTTTAATGAATATTAGTTGCAGAGTGGTGGGAGTAGAACATGAGTGGTCTCAAACATTCCACCCTGTCATTCCACAGCTCCGTGCTCTGCAGCATTAGATTCTCTATATAAATATAGAAACTACCCTTCCTACTTGACCATCAGATCTACCCCAACCGATAACATTTATCTCTCTGCCATCCTCCAAGCAGCAGGGAACTGATATGCCTCTGACAGCAGTAATCTAGAAACATTTCATTAAAGTGTTTGTAATTTCTCAGCTTGATTACAGCAATTCATTATTTGCTGATCTCCAGCAGTGCTCTATCAGAAAGCTTTACACTGATGTGAAGTGCTACAGCCTAGGTCTCACACTGACTTTCAATATTACTCCTACTCTTTCCCCACACATACTTTTAAAAAAAATCTCAGCAGGATATTTTACCAGAAACCAGTTGAGAAACTTACGACTTTCCTGCTGACCTATAGAGACCTTAATATCAGAGGGTCAGATATCAAGTTTCTAGCCTTGTGTTAGCTTCTGTTCTTGGCTGTCTAGCTCAGCTGCAGGCAGTTACTACCTGACTTGCTTCCAATAGCCAGCCAAGTCTTTACAATTTTACCCTTTCAGCAAGTACAGTCCACAAAACAGTTCTTTCCCTTGCTCAGGAGAAAACCTTGAAAGCAGATCAGTTTTAAAAATCAAAGTCCTAATAGCAGGAGAAACTGCTTCAGGAGCTTACTTGCTTATGAAGAAAGGTTCCCAGCATTTCAAAAAAGTGCATCTGAAGCACTGCCTTTGGAAAGGACAGGATAACTAACACACACCCGTGTCTAGCCATGGCTGCAGGCCAGAGGTCAGTGTCAGACTGGAGTAGCTGGAATAAGAAATGCAGACTTCCCACCACCCTCCTGTTCCTGTAAGACTTTAGTCTGCTGTACTGAGGTAAAGAAGCAAGCTCAAGGGAAGCAGCAAGGGCAAGAAAAAAGCCTTGCATCCCAATAAATATTGTAGGAGGAAAGGATGAGATGGCGGGGCTGGGGTGGGGGGAGTATTAACCTTTTTGTTTCAAAACCACATCAAAGTCCAGGAGGTTCTGAGACAGTATCAAGCACCAGCCCAGCACTGGAACACAAAACCAAATTGAAGAGTGACTGGGTGAACTACAAAACAAAACAAAACAAACCAAAAAAAACCCCAAAACAACAACAACAAAAATATACTACAACTTGCAGTGATTTCTGTAGCTGTAGTAATTTCTGCCACATTCACATGGCTTTTAAACAAGTTAGCTAGGATCTCTTCTGATGAAGACCAATACAATAAAGAACTACTGTAATACTCACGAAGAAAAAGAGTAAACTCTTAACTTCCTCATGAGGGAAAAGTAAAATATATGTACATACACCTCTTATCCCAGCCAGAGATACACATAAAGACACTATGCATGGCCCAGGAAGACACTGAGGTTTAAAGCATGACAATAGCTCCCCAATGCACATTTACAGAATAGAATGACTTCAGGATTCCTAAGCAGGATTTTGTACAAAGTGACCAAGCACCTAGCTCCAAGGGTAATGACATGGGACTTTAGTGTGTGGTGCTTCTGACCAGTAACACCTTTACACTGCTTTGCTGCTTTGTATTAGAACTGAGCAAATGCAGAGAGGCAAAGCGGGGAAAAGAAAAAAACTTCAGCTTGTGTGACCAGAATGTATGTGTTAATGAATTTACTCTGGCTGTATCATGTTCTGGCTGTATCTGGGGTATAACCTTCAGCCAGATGATCAAATTAATTGAATAGATGTCTTCATATAATGATTTTTGCTGGGAAGATGCTCAATAGTCAATGCTATTGAAACAAGTTGTCGTTCTAATGAGGAAGACCCTCTCTGAAACAGAGCAGAAAGCTTGGCAATTTGGATGCTGTCAAAACAGTCCTAATTCTGACTTAACATTCAAAACCTTCATGATGGTGAAGAAACTCCCCAATCAGAACAGGATGTGCAGGGTTTAAGCATGGGCTGATGGATGCAAGTTATAAGAGTAAGTTTTAGAGGCAAACGCTAATGGGTCACAGTTATGCATGCTGTCATACAACTGTAAATAAAGTTTTCCCAAAACATGCAATTCAGACCGTAGAACAGCTTCAATTTTTTTTCAGTGAGGCCTGTGTAACATGAAAGGAAGATATTTTAAGAAGTTTTTAGGTCTCCTACTAAGCTACAGATTTAATACTCACTCCCTTGCAATTTTAGTTCCTCAGAATGTAGAATAGAGGGGAATGGCATTTTCACTTCACGTTAAAATGTCAGGGGAAAAACACACTAAAGATAGAGATTTTAAAAGAAAACAAAGTAGGAAGAAGCTTATGAGACAGATACAATGACCTGAGGCATTTGACCAAAGACATTTCATCATTCATGGGTCCATCTAACTCTGAAAAAGGAGGGCTGCATCTAGACAAATTTTCGAGAAACACAAACCCAAGTCAAGTGAATGAAGTATTTCAGAGACCTGTCACCACCCAGCAGACCTCTGTCTCTGTGCACTGATGCTGCATGTTCTGGCACACTTTGAAGATATAAGTGGTCAGAATCCAAGATTGCAAGAGCAGACTCCCTTTTGGGGAATGAGGGTTCAGAGTGGTCCTTATGTTAGAATGGAAGAGACCACAAAATAATACAGATAGGACATGGCTCTGCAGAAGAGTGTCGGTGTTCTGCTGTAACACGCAGTTGGCTCTTGACTATTCACCCACAGCAAAGGACAGACTTCCTTTTCTTTAAACCAGAGGTCATTTCAGAAAATTGTACAGCCATTTTTTGCCTTTGTTAACACAATATGAAACTACATTTTCTCCTAGATCTCCTGCATTTGCCACCCACACAAAGCAAAGCATTCCTTGTCCCATCATGTATTTTATCACCTCAACAGCAACACATTTCCAAGATGGGAAGCTCTAAAGAGAAGCACTGAAGGGCTAACAAATGCATGTTTTCATCCATTTCAAATATTTGCAATAATAATAGAATGGATTATCATTTTCCAGGAGAGGAAGAGGCACTTTTAGTTATCAGAAGGACTGGAATTTTGCCAAGATGCCTCAAAGACTATCTGCTGGGATTAGGATGCAGCCTGTAACCGTTAATCCTTTAGTGTTGGCAGTTCTTGATGCATCCATTACACAGCAATGCTACTTGCGCCAAGACATTCTCTTGTGCCTGGAAGCAAAGGAGTTAATCGGCAGGAGTCATGGCTTTGCACCCAGCACTTCTCACTAGGCATGGCTGACAGAGATAAACTATTATTGGCCTTGATAGCATGGTTTTTTATTTTTTTTTCTCCTGTGGCAATTCTGCTTAGCAGGGTGTTAGAGAGAGTGCTCCAAATCTACTTCCTTCAGCAGTTCAACCTTTTGTGAGAACCCCTTGAGGGCTTTGAATCATTTTTGGAAATCTTTTGAAGTGTTTCAAAACCTGTCAATCAGACCTGAACCCACTTACTGTTCTCTTCCTCCACCTCTCCCAGATACTGCTAACACGGAAGGTTCCACTTTGACTTACAACCTTGCTACTATCCAAAGCCAAGGACTTTCTGCCTCTGGAAGCCCCAAGTTAAGCCAGACAGTCACAGCAAGTTAAACTGTGGCATGTTTATTCAGAGATGAAAACTCTTGGCAAAGACTGCACACACAGAATACAAGACAGGCTCCTACTGCAAGGAGGTGATTGTATTAGAACACTCAGATGATGGTGTTGGTGAAACATTACTTTCATTCAACACAACAGGATGCTAGCCAGAAATTTCCACAGAAGCTTTTCTAGAGTGCAAGAAGTGGCTTTTTTACACTCTCCGGTTACATGCCTATGGCCTTCCTTATCATTTGCCCCCCAAAAATGGGCATAAAGTGATGCAATCTAGATCTCAAAGGACATGATTGTCAGAACAAAAAAAAAAAAAAATCAAATTTGGTTACTTTTTGTGTCGTTAGTAGAACTGAGAAAGGCACCCCGCATGCATTCCATTTATTCTCATGGAAGTATGGCATCCGAGCACACCAAACCCTCCCACACCCTTGTGCTTTGGTCATTATTCCCAAACACAGAATTACAGACGCACTGTGAGACTCGTAAGACAAGGCTGCAGCAGGGCTTGCTATGGTACTTAATGCAGCCCCCAGGCCTTCTCTGCAAGCTTTGTTCACAAATAAAAAGATACTTGGTTTAGGATTAAATGGATCATCCCTACTGTAGATGGTGTTCAGTTGTAAGACTTACAGCCTCAGTTTTCCCTCATGAGAAAAGAGAGGCTTATCGAGTGCTGGTAAGGGTAGGCAAACATCAAACAGAACAGGGGCATTACAGAAACCTTCACTGCCAAAAGGAAAGGATTACCCAGTGTCACCTCTGATGGTGTCCCTTTGTTTCCACAGGCAAGGTGCTGGTCCACTGTGTTATGGGCCGCAGCCGCTCAGCCACGCTGGTCTTGGCTTACCTGATGATTTACAAGAACATGACAGTGGTGGATGCCATTGAGCAAGTGTCAAGGCACCGCTGCATCTTGCCAAACCGGGGCTTCTTGAAGCAGCTAAGAGAGCTGGACATAGCGCTGGCACTGCAGAGGAGGAACAGCAAGAACAGCCTCCCACCTGCTGACCAGCAGAACAGCACCACCATCTAGCAGTGTCCCGGCACGGCTGTGCTACTGGAAAAGAAATTCCATAAAAGGAGGAGAGGGGAAGGTGTAGTTAATTACACAGTCACAAGGATCATTTGTTATTTGCTAGGAAAAAAACCCCGAAGTCACGTCAAATACTGTCAAGATGAGAAAGAAGGGAAATCCAATTTAAAACTCATCATCTTAAAAAGTTCCAGCCTTAGCAGAATTCTTTGTTACATCGACAAATAAGTTTTTCTCTGAAAAAAACCCCAAACATTTACAACACAAAAGCAGGCACAACTTAAAACTCTCTTCTAGCTGAGTACCCCCAAAATCCTGATCCTAAATCAAGCACACAGCCTTTAAAAGGAGTGCAGCTAGGCAGTCCTGAAGAAATCTTGCAGGAAAGACACTGAATTGTTTAGTCCAGAGTCCTCAAGTGTTTCACAGGAGTTTGCCTTTCTGTGCTGTTTCCTGGCATATCTATTTCTTTTTTCACAGTGATAATCTAGGGCAGCACAGCAGTTAGAGAGCCTCTGCATGAGGATCAACTACACCATGAAAACTAGAAACAAAACACCCTTGAGAAGGTGAGATGCAGAAACAGCTACAATGGACAACAATTCAAGGAGATACATACACATGACATTTTAGAACTTTCAGTTTTAAATTGCTTAGCTTGTCCTAAATCCTTCAACTGCCTGAATTATGTCCTTTACATTGTTATGATGAAGTTCCACACTGAACTTGTAGAGCTCCAATAGCCCCCTAAATAATAATGGATTATAATCAGTTCTAGTGAGATTTTAGAAAAGGCAAGAGACACCAATGAAGCCTTTAAAAAATGTCTCTCAGTGACCTGACTAACAGCAGAAGAAAGCTGCTGCAGTGCTTCCAGAGACCGTTCATATCTATCACTGCTTGTGATGTTTCCTCCTATCTCAGCTTTAGTCATCTGAATAGGTCATTGTGCTCCTACGTAGTTACATTTGTTAATAATTGCATCTGTTGACAGAAGTGGTGCAAATAGACTAATGGGGACACCAGCCCCTATTCGATATAAATTATCACCAACTGTGTTTTGAAACAATGAGAGTTTTGCCAGCATTTGATATTCTTAAAATGTATGACAGAGGAAGATCACAATTAAGCCACATTTACCTTTGGTGCATCTGCAAAAAGGAGAGATCCTCGCCCTCCCCACCAGAATTTTACCTAATTCAGTGTATCGGGTAGGAGGCACTTGCTCAGTGCCTGAGAGGAATGACCTGGCCCATCAAGCACACAGGAGAGTTCTCTTGGTCTTTACCAGCTGACAAAAGTCTTTGCAACTTTGATACAGTGTGAACTGTGTAAGTGTTGGATCCTTGGGGGAAAAAAATACAGGGCAGAAATGTGCCATTGAGAACTGCAAGGATATGCTACAAACCAGAGTAGAGCACAGCTTTATATTATTTTTTGTAGATGTTAACAATGCTTCACAGGCTTGGCACCTCTAGTGTGAAGGTCTTCCTATTCCTTCACTTCCTTTTGGAGCCCAAAACCCAGTAAAGCATTCATCTCCAAACACTAACTGTAGCCAAGGCTGCAGATACCCATAATACAATGCTTTTGATTTATCATTTGGATTTATCTGCATAATAAACACAGACATGATGATGTGAACAATATTCATGATAGAGATACCCAAACTCTGTGACTTTGAGCAAATTCAGTAGCCCTATACCTGTATTAGGAGGGGGGAAAAAAAACCCACTGAAAAAACTCCCCCAGAAATAATAGGGAACTCAAAGGAAGTAATTGGACATTTCAAGCATAAATAAGCACTTACAGTGTGAGTTTAGAGTAAAAATATTTTTGGATGGGGTTCCTCAACTCTTCCCAACTACCTCCATGGCCCTTCAAATGCACCTTTTCAGACCACCTTATTATCTACTGCAGTTTAATTCACAGCCCAGACACAGAACAGTTCTCCCAGCTTTGTGTCGGACAAACCCGCCTTGCATGGCCCTGCTTTCATTTACGCTGGCAGTGAAAGCTGAATGTTTTTTAGCATTTGCTTTAGAGACAAGAATTCTGTACCAAATGATAAACTAAAAGATAACAAGTATCTGTGATGATTTCCCTTTGTCAAGTTGCAGGCTGTCTTCTTTCTTGTATCCTGCATGAGAGCTTGACGACTGCTGTAACTGAAAGAGGATTTGTAATTGATTTACATGCATAATTATTCAGCCTCAGCACTACAGAAAATTGTCAGGGCCATTCTTTCTATTTACCGTGCTGAATAAATAGAGTTTGTTTCCATCAACCACCCTGCCTGATGGACAAATTAAACAGCTTTAAAACTGAGAGACACAGACAGTGATCTAACATGGAAGATTAGTACCTTTAGCAGGCCCCCATTTCTGTTTATATCAGAGATTCTTATGATGTTAGTAAAAAATGAGGTGCATTTTGCCCACAGCTAGGGGATCAGGCAGCCTGAGTGCAACAACACTTACCATTCCTGTCTTTGCTAAAGGGCCGAGCGCAGCTTCCAGATGAAGTATGTCCTGCTCCAAAGACAAGTATCTTTCCTAGAACCAGGTCTTGCCTGAAGGACTCGGCTAGCACAGCTGTGCCAGCTAAGCAGTTCTGAAGTAAATATACTTTTCATTTATTTCCCAGCTTTTTTTGCCTACCGTTCTCCTAGAATTAATGGGAGTAAATCAGAAAAGCAGAAGTTCTGGAACACTTGAGTTCCACAGAGTGAGGCAACTCTTGCAAGCTGCTGATCAGCTGATTAACAAGTGTCAGCAGCACTGACTCCAGCTACAAGCCAGGTCTGCAGGTGACACACACACAGAACAAGGCAAGTTGATTTCCTTCTTGCTAACCACCAGTGGCTTGGAGCATTCTGTATGAGTGCATGGCCAAGGAAGCTGCCTGCATTTCACAAGAATCATCTATTGCAATTCGGTGAAGAATTTTTTGAAGGCAATAAAAGCAAGAGCTCATTCCCCTCTGTGATAGTGCTAGAGCACACAGTCAAAACTGACACTGCAATGTGCACACGAGACAGAGAACAAGTACATCTGTCAAGGAAAAGACAACCTTCTTATATATCAGAAATTTTAGTGCAGTAATGCAATTCATAGCTAAGCAGTCACTATGGGAAAAGATGCAGGATAGTCCCTTGCCCTCCTGAAAGGAATTCAATTCTGAAACAACAAAATTATATTGGAAACTTGCTTGTTGTGCACACACTATGCATCATTTCCTAACCAACTTTTAACCGATATATTGTAAATACAGAGTTTTAGCAATATGCTGGAGTCAGGATGCTCTGTTTCACGTTAGCAAATATTTGAAAAAGGTAAGAGGCCTGTATGTTACAGGCTTCGAAACTTGAAACTAAACAGCAGCAGATAAAGACAAAGGTGCCTTTTTCACTCACTGTAAAAACACACAAATGAAAAATCACAGAACACAACGCTACTTTGAGATGCAATTATTTAACAAAGATATGGTCCTGGCTAAACACACCAGAAGGCTGCACATAACTTTGTTGAGTTCCATTTTCCTTTTCCTAAGCATAAAAAAAGTGAGTTGCTTTGTGAAGATGAAAACAAAGTTTAAGTACTATGAATACTCTCTGCCTTCAAGCAACAAATTTGACAATGTAAGGGCATGAACCAAGATCTTTGCTGTATTGTGCTCTCCTTATCAAGTGTTCTGAACTCCTAAAACACAAGTTACTCCAGATTACCATTGGACCAGCAATTTTAGCTCTCATTCAGATTCATTATTTTAGACTGCTGCTCCACTGTATTAAAACTGAACAGGTCATGCACACAAATCTGTAGTATGTTTCTTGATTTGGCACCGTCACACAGTAATGGTTTTATTTAAAGAAATACACATTTCTTTGACTTTTAGATATATGAAATACTACCCTTAAAGCTGTTTTATATACTGGAATGGGGACACAGTTTTCAGTCAAGATGGCCAGTCTTTTCACCTTAACAACCTTACTGCAGTGACAGGGCAAAATCCACATTAGAGGCATTTTGAAAAATTATCACAAGGATTTTTTCTGGTGTAGATTCACACATACCACATTTGAATTTGTCCACTCACAAGATCCACATATAAGACAGCCTTCTTGTCTTTAACAGACCCTCTAATGCTAGATGAGAAATGCTCATCTCTGCGTGAATGTTTGTGTGTGCCCATATACAAGTGTATACACAGCACCCATAGATCCAATGCAGAATTCGCATCATCTTGTCACCCAGCAACAATGACAAAGGAAGAGATTACAATTCCATCATTAATATACAGTTCAAACACCACGTCTGTTACTATCATATATCCTTTTATATATATATTTATATATTCACACTTTCTATAGGAAAGAAGTTTCATACATTAAATATTGATAACCTTGTAAGGTATTAAATACATATTTATTCAATATTTTATTAAGATTATTTAAAAAAATAATCTTATTCTTTATTTTCACAAGGTGTATGCAATTATGATGAGTAACCTACACTTAAGCTCTAAACAGCCTAATCCAAACCCCACCAACTTTAATGGGCTTTAGATCAAGCATGTGAGAGCACCGTAACAAACACTGTTTCAGGAGGTAATTCCCATGCAACATCAAACTATGACAAGACACAAGAGGCTAAAATGGCTCATCATAATTTATTTTATGTTAAAATGTACAGCTTGGGGGGGGGGGTGTAGTTTTTTGCAGTTTTTATTTTTGTTGCTTGGGTGGGTCTTTTGTGGGTATTTTTTTAAGTGACTGACTAAAAAGGTAACAGATAAATACAAGAGTGTCACTGGGTCCTATTTTTACATGTATCAAGCCTCTTCTGTTCGGCCCTTACAGTCACTCTGTACAGGTACAAAGGCTACAAAAAAGGAAGCAATATAAACAGACACAAATAACTTTTGCCTTTTTACATGCGATCTGTAAGCTTAGTTTGAGCTATTCACACGCTACTGCTCTATTTTTTCCCTTAAAAAATAACTCCAATATTTTATAAAGATAGAAAAATCTACAGATGGAATGAAAATGTAAAGTTAGAGGCATTTCCATAAAATAGCAACTTTACACCAAATTCACTACTTTTTTTTAAATCCTGCCAAGTATTTGGACATATACGAAAATGTTTCAAAACTTGACAAATAAACACTGAGATGTTTCAATCAACAAAAAAACATAACAGTTTTTATAAAACAGAAAGCTGCCTTTTTTCCTACCCCAGCCCCAAAGAAACTGGTCACAAAAATGGAAAAGAGTCTCAACTTTACACTAAACATACAGCAATAAAACCCTTTGAACTAACCAAAATGTGAATAGCTTTTGCAGCTTTTTTTTTTATTATTTTTACAAGTTTTATAATTAACAAAAATATAGTTCTGGTTTTTTTACCCCTCAAACTAGGGTAACCTAATCAAGGCAAAAAAATTAAGAAATGGCTTACTGTTAAGCACAACACTTGTACAGTACTACAAAATGCACTGTCACTAACAAAGACATTAGCGGCATGCAGAAGTGTCACCTTCAGAAACAAAATAATACAATAAAAGAACTGCTAAAAGGCATTTACATGTGGGGAAAGGAGAGAGAAAAAGCTCATGATCCAGTACTGTCTGATAATTTTGGAGTCTATTTATCCACATTTTTAATGGGAGCAGGCACATAAAATGGCTCTGAACCATCAGCTGCTGTGTAATTGCAGTTCATAGAAAGAGTTCTTCCTTTCCAGAGAACTTCAAGCTCAATGAAAGAAACAAAAAATGGAAAACCACCTAATTCCCCCCAAAGAGAAGTAAAATCTCACAATGTTAAAAAAATAAACAAAAAATCCCAAAACAGAACAAAACAAAAAAAAAAAAAAAAAAAAAAAAAAAAAAAAACCAAAAAAAAAAAAAAAAAAGAAAGAAAAAACCAACAAAGCAAGAAATAAAGAAAAACTTGTATAAGGCTTTCTGCTGCATACAGCTTTTAAATGGTGCCAACAAATGTTTTTGCATTCACACCAATTGCTGGTTTTGAAATCGTACTCTCCAAAGGTATTTGTGCAGATCAATCCCATACGCCGGTTTGGTAGTGTGTCTCTCCCACGGGCCTACCTTCTCATGTAGGATCCATTGAGAGACTGTTTGGACATGCCTGTGTTCATGTAGCCGTGGTGGCCCGGAGGAGTGTACATCATGTTACTGTGGGCTGCTGTCTGCATTGGCTGCTGTGCATATGGCTGAGTTCCCATCATTCCCATCTGCATCTGCATAGGGTACTGGGGGGTTTGATTCATATACCCATGATTACTGTGATAGCCACTATTCATCATTGGCTGGGACATACTGTAACCATTCATAGCATTAAGGGTATTCATATTCATGTTCACTGAATTGACATTATAAGCAGGGGCTGGCATCAAATTTACACTCATGTTCATGCCACGCTGCATTGTTAAGGTCCGTGCAGGCCCTTGCATGGCCACAGTCTGTGAAGCTCGCCCATAAATTTGTGGCTGATGGGCTGCAGCAGCAGGTGGCAGTGGCGTGGATTTGGTTCTTACAGAGACATGACCTTTGCTGGCCATCTGAGTCTGCAGTCTTTGGGTGTGGGATATTCCAATATTCGATGAAGTCATATTACGCTGCAAAAGGGGAGGTGGCAAATTCATGGGAGGAGGAGTAAGGTTGGGGGGAGGGGTCATGGTAGCCTGTGCTTGGGGTCCTCCAGGAACAGCATGTGGAGACTGAGAAAGCTGAACAAGGCCTGTGTTACTTAAGGGGGCAGACAAAGAGGCACTGTTTGCATAGGAAGTTACAGCAGCTGAATGGCTGTAAGGCAAAGAATGATCCATAAGCGTATTAGTTAACTGTTGCAGTTTGGCAAGGCTGAAGGTGGCAGATGGCTGTGAGTAATGCCCTGCTCCAAATTCACTCTGCCCCATTCTTTCATATAATCCGATGTTGGCATTGCTAGTCTCGGGGATTTCAGTCAACTGCATAGGTGGTGTAAAATTAGCAGCCATGCTGCACTGGGATAACTGTTGGTTGCTGCTTGGAGGCCTTTCAACAACACAGCCTTGGGGAGATTTTACATTACAAGTGGGAGGAGAATTGATGTTTGCTTGTTGCATCATACTGCAGCTTCCATTAATGTTAGACATCTGCTGGGTCACTGCACAGCTACTTTGTGTTAGGTTACTTGACGTAAGGCTACTGTACGAGCAACTGTTTTGAGAAGAGTTGTTTCCACAGATACTACTACCCATTGTAGAATCGTAACTGCTTGGGTTTTCATAGTTTTCTGTTGTGCTCTCAATACTTCCTAAGTCACTAAACCCACTGTCCACAACTTGCTGCGAATGATCAGAAACTGAGGGAACATCCATCATTGGGCTGGTCTCCATATTCTGTAGAGACGGCACAGAAATGGCACTTTGATCTGGGCTGATCTGAGCATAGCTGTTCTCTAAAGGAGCAACATTTGGACTATTAACAGAACGAACTGACTGGCTGGGATGAGAGTGCACAGATGAAACTGGGCTGCTGTGGTCAGACTGCTGACAGTCATCCAGTGTGGTCATTTGGGGACTTTGGTCGTTGTGGGCATAGTTCTGCAAACTTCTACAGGCCTCTTGAGTCTCTGCACAGTCCTGAAATGTATCTTCGTGTTCACTTGTTTCTTGGGTTAGAGACTGTACTGCTTGAACCGTCTCTGAGTCAATCTCCATGGTCTCAGTACTCTCTCCCTTGAAATCGGAATGTAATTCTTCACCAGCTTTTTGGTCCTGGTTGTTGTCTGCATGATCATCATCAGATTCAGGCACTGGGTCTGAATCTGTAGCAAGTTCTTTCTGATCACTTTCACACTCATCAGCTGCAAGGTCAACACCACAATCCATTAACTCCTCCTGATTTGAATTACCAGTTTGAACATTTACGTCTAAAAAAGATTGCTGAGTTTCCAGCATTTCTTTGAAAGCTTCACCAGGCAATTCCTCTTTCTCCACTTCTGTTGAACCCATGTGACTATCATCTTCATCATCTGCATCATGATCCTCATTGTGAGAAGGCTCTTCGTCCTCGTCCTCCTCTTCCTCCTGATCATCCAAATGCACAGACTCCTCTTTTTGCACAAAAGCTTCTTCTGCTTTGTCTTTTTCTTGATCTTTTGAATTGATTCCATCTTCTATGCTCCTTTCTTCTTCCCCAGCTTTCATGGTATCATTTTCTTGTTTTTCAAAGGGTTCACTGGGTGGATGCAGAGGTTCAGGTTCTACCTCTTTCACCTCATCATCTGGTGGTGGTAATGCTTCAACAGGTTCTTTAACAGCTTCCTCCGTAACAGCAGGAACTGAACAGGGTTTGTCTTCGGCTACTTCCTTTTGTTCTTCCACCAGCACCTGATAGTCAGGCTCCATGGGAGTCTCGGGTGGAGTGTATAAATTAAGCTTAAAGCCAGGTTTTCTTTCTTTGCTTTGCCTCCATTTAGATGGACCACGCTTAACTCCTTTGGGCCAACCCTGCTTACTCTTTAAAGGTTCAAGATTGTCTTTAGTGCTTTCTTCCAACACAGCTACATCCTCTGTATTGTCTTTGGGAGGTAATAGAGACAAAAAAAAAAAGTCTTAGCTTGCAGACTAATCAATATTTTCCAATACAAACCTGAAAATAATTTATAAACTCAAAATGTATTAAGAAACCATGAAACAAGAGTTATAAATAGGTCTCAAACCACAGTAGAACAATGTAGTATCTAGAGCTCAAACACACTACACAGATATGTTATTGTTTGGTGGCTTTTTAACAGACATTATCAGAACCACCATTTATACACTAGAAGAATCCCAGAGATTTAAATGACAAGATGTGTAAACCAAAGCAAATACTGTCCAAATATTTGATTTTCAACCTTTGGGTTTAGAATGGAAGTATGCCTTCACTTTATATAGACACTGATCTAACAGATATTCATCTTTTTTGACAGTAATGACATGAAAGTCTGGAGTTTCCTCTTTGACCATTCTGGAGAACAAGCCACAATAAATATATAATCATGCTTTAATACCAACACTGAAAAAGGGTGATTCATTCTAGTACTGTCTCATGGGCAACATATCATGACACGGCTCACAACAGATGATAGAAGGCAAAAGATAATTAAAATTAAACACAGAGTGCATCAGAACGCTAAATTAATCCATTGACTATAAAAAAGGACCCAAACACATTTGCCTCTTTCCTTTCTCCCCAGACACCGCTTACATATACTCCAGAAAAAAGGAGAATTACAGAGATATAACATGGCGCACTTGGGAGTGTAACGGCTTCAGTGATACTTCTATATTGTGAGGACGTGGCCCATGGGCAAATACAAAACATCAGTCTAGTTAAAACAGTGCAAACCTGACCACTGGGGCATAGCTGGAACTTGCTACTATTAGTTTAAATAATTTCTCTTGAGAAGCTGGAAAAAGTGGTGACATTCTAATGTACCACATCACATAAGAGCTGTTTGAAACAGAAATCAGCCCATCATCCTTTAGCTGAGGATTGCAAGGATGAAACTTCCCATACAATTGCAAAAATACTGAAGTAGTACCTACAGGCTTCTTAGAGAAAATACACAGACCTGAGAATCTAGTAATTTATTCTGTAATTAAAATTCATAAGCATAATTTGAGGGCCCAGAGGTCAAGGGAAGAGTGTACGTTCAGAATAGCTCATTAGTAGTTTCACTATCCATCCACTTTTCTGACAGGAAATATCCTTGAAATCAAACTAGAAAAGCAGCTTTGAAAGGACAGAGTTAAAACTGTCTCTCGTTTGTGGGGAAAAAGCCCCAGGATCCTGGTGCTGAGGATATATTATACCATGGAAGCAACAAACATTTCACTGAATTACCAACAGTGCTGAATAGAAAGATACTTGTGTAAATTGAACCTTACTTTTTGCTTGTATCCTTTACCACTGATACAAAAACTATATTGGACAATATGCCAGTGATACCCTTTGCACCGTTGAGTATGAAATGCCCTGTTGTAGGGACATAAAAGTTGTTTTTGACAATATGACAAGAATTTCAATGCCTCAGACTGGAAAAGATTTGTTTCCTGAACACAAAAAGCAAATTATAATATTATAATAATAACGGCTAAATACATCTCATTTAAAACTTCCAGATTTATGACAAAAATAAACACTTTTTTAGAAGGCCACCCAACAAAATTAATTTTGTGATATAAGAACATTTTAAGATATAAGAACATTTTAAGTTTACCTGTACAATTTTGATCACTCCTGTAACAATGAATATCTTTCTCCTCCTTGTTCTGCTCTTCTTCCTCCTGTTTCTGCTGCCCAGGTTGATACTCAAAAGCTTTTCTAATCACAGGCTTCAAGTCATCATCTTCTCCATCCATCTCACAGGTGGGTTCCAGCTGTGGCATGGGACGCNTGTGGCATGCGACTCTCTTCATCTGAGTTATCAAATGGCTCATTCAACACCTCTGTTGTTTCAGAAATTGTCTCTGTTGTGACACTGCTGTTTATCCTTCTGCGTTTACGGCCCCTTTTCTTTTTCAGTATGAAAGGTCTCTGAAAAATAATTCCACAAATAAAACTCTTCCTACATTCCTGTTCATTAACTGATTCTGGACATAAATTTTTGTAGAGTGAGTTTACAATAACCTATTGACTCATTCAAAAAAAACACCTTTCATTGCATCAAATCCAAATGTAGACAGAATCTAAAAGTAAAATGTCTAAACAGTTAAAATAGGTATGTATATATGTATACAAACCTTTCTGTAAGTGAAAATGGAACATTAGAAGTTTCTTCTTATTGTAGTGTCTTTTACCTTCTTCTGTCAAATAATTTTCATAGCACTATTACATAAATTTTACTGACACATTTTTCCTCTGTAGATTTATAATTCCCCAACAACCTTCACAAGTATCAAAGCTTATTCTTCTACATTTCGGGTTTCTGCTATTTTTAGAAATAAGTATGTACATAGAAAAATAGATAACATTGAAGAAGTACACCTCAAGAATCCTACAGTTGGCTACTATAAAAAAAAAACCTGTTCAAGATATTGTTTTTCTATTATTATACATTCTCAGAGATTTAGAGTTACTTTAAAGTAAGCTCACTTAAAGTATAACCAAAGGGACTATCCAATTTCCTAATTCTCACCAGAGACACCTAAATATATAGGCTAAGGTGAGCGCTTTAAAATTCTGGGATTCTTAAGTTTACTACTTTAAGCAACTCAAAGAGTTGATTTTTCAAAGAAATTAAGAATTATGCAA
>WEIT01041291.1:2373-24266 GCA_013389985.1 Dryoscopus gambensis
TGTTTAGTTTTTAATTTTTGCTAGTGAGAATTTAATAGAAAGGGATTGTCAACTTAAACTTTTATTTCTTTTCTCTAAGGGTCTGTCTGCAGGATCCAATTAAAATTTTGCAGTACTTGGTCCCTACCTTGCTATTGATAATTGTCTCTCAACTTCTCTACCCTATTTTTGAGAAGGAATTTCATTCAATATACCTTAATTTTTGTGAGCAAACCTCTAAATGGAAATATGTCTGTGTATTTTATGAGGAGAAAAATAGGTTCAGCTGTATGTGGAGATTTTAGTTCCATGTTTCTTCAGGAGTTATAACGACTCCTTTCATAGCCCATACTTAATCCCCTTTCCAGCCAATTAAGTCATCAAAAGAACCTGTAAAGAAATGAAATACTGTATTTGCTTGCAATTTATGACAGTATTTGAGGGCTTGTACAAATATATGTGACTCCATTACAGCCTATTAGCAGAAAGAACTCTGTCCTCTACTAGTTATGTTTAGGACTGGAATTTGGATCAATGGTTATTGTCCAGTAAATCAATATCTGTGAAGGCCCCCATCTTTGATAGGCTCAGGCATCTAAGCTTTCAGTGAAACATAACAGGCAGACTTCCAGATCTTGAGTTTTCACAAATAAAAAACTGTATTCTGAAAAAAACTCTGAGTAGGAGTTTCAGATACTTAAATGCTGCTATGCATGGTAAATCCAGTTATACAGTTCGACACAGACACTGGAGGTAATGGTGAAATGCCAAGCAGATGGGAGAAGAGGACATATGTGCCTAAGTGGGTTGTGCAGAAGGGGTTTAAGAAGTGTGCCATGGGCCAAGAGTTGATTTGAGAATAGTGGGCCATCATGCTGGCTTATTGTTTCTTAATGTCAAATTATAGTCTTGACTGATGGATAAAGCAACACCTTCCAGTGTTCGGTGTTTATTTTGCTGACATTTTAGTCTGTAGATACAGACAACTTTCCTTAGATCTAGTGCGTTGTCTACACTTTTGATGAGAAATGTCATAAATCTTCAGAAGAGTTCAGGAAAGGACCCCAGATATTCTAAAGGAATCCACTTCAGCTGAATCATTTTGAGATACAACCTATTGGCTCTGTTGGAAAAAAAAAGAAAAAACACACACTCTTTTCTCTTTTTTTCTTTTTTTTTCTGTTTTGGGTTCTCCTTCTGAACAAAAAAAGAGGTGCCAGGCATCTCTAGTGACTGGTCATCCTTTCTCTCTGGCTTTCATGGGAAAGAGTGGATGGAGAGTGCTTAATAAAATTCTGATGTTTCAAGCAGAGAAATTATAGTCTAGGAGAAGAATGCAATGGAGCTATTCCTCTGCTAACTAACCAGAGCTGGGGTAAGAACAATAGTTAGGTAATTACTGCTTTATTTTATGTCAGAAATTGTATTCAATATTTTGTGTGTTAAATTCATATGCATTTTTCTTGGATCAGCTCAAGGAGAAATTTACAGAGACTACTATTTGTTGGAGAAGTGTTTAAATGAAGACATAAAGAATGGTCACCATGATTACAAAAGGAAAGCATTTCGCAGATATTTTAGCTTCTTCTTTGATTGTGGAGGAAGATCAGTATTAGAATAAATGCCTATGTGATATTAATCATGAGAAAACAGATACACACAGGGACTGAACTCATCCATAAAATTTGCATGTACCTTTAAAACGGAATTTTTTAATCTATTCTTTGCTGAAGACAGCATAGCAAAAGGGTGGGTTCACTAACACTTTAAACTTGCGGGAAATGCTTCACAGCATCTTGCATTGTGCTTGTCCAGAGACAAGGACTAGTTTTGGACTTAACTGGAGTGCTCTATAGTGTTTTTAGAGGCCAGCACATGGAATTTTTCTCTTTTATCTGATGAAGATGACACAGGCACGATGCTTACAACAAAGTCTGTGGGAAGATCTGCCAATATCTGTTGGAGAAACAATCTCAGCAAAGAACCAGACAACAGGGAAATGCCTGTCTGTACTTTTTCTGGCCAGATTGCATGTAAAATTCACATAGACACAGCATATAGATAAGGCAAGGGACACACATTTACTGCAGAAGTTGGTTTGTCTATTGACGTTGCCCCTGTAGCAGTCTCATCCTGATCGTATGCCAAATGGCTCCTGGCAGATGCTCAGCTCAGTGAGCCTACATTGCTTAGCAGCTAGTTTAGCAAATCCTTGTAAGAGACAGACTCAGCCTGTGAAGCTGTTGGTTCAGAAGGGATCTAGCCTCAGAGGTAGATGATGATTCCATTAGGAAAGAAAACGATAGCTACAGGTTCAAACAAGCAAAGCCAGGCTTGTGTATACCATGCTGATCTTTGGCATGAGAGACAACTAATTAGTCCCAAACAATGGTATGGCAATCAAAAATAAGATCCCAAAGGGAATTCTAAACGTTGTCTTTCAGAAGGAGAAGCAAGTTCTCTAAAAAAGCTCAGATGCTCCTAAACCTTAGCTACACTGCAGGAATGTTGCATGTTACAAATGGGATTTTGAAAAGTGATACAAAGTCATATTATGTGGAGATCTTGGTTCCAGTTGCTGTATATGTAACACATGGGTTATAATAAATTGCTAGTACATGGCACAGGATAATTGCCCTGGTTCTGGCCAGGAGAGGGCTAATTTTTGCAGTAGCCAGGAAGGGGCATGGCCAGGATGCTGGAGGTTATTCTATACCACCTCCCATCATTTTTGGGGATAGGGGAAGGGCTCACTTCAGGGCCAAGATATTGCTGGGCTCCGCAGTGGGTATTTGCATACGACTCGCTTGCCTCTCCTGTACACATTTGTTGCAATATTGTTGCTGTTATTGTCCGTTTTCTTACCTCACTGCTCTTTACAGTAATTTTTTCTTACCTCAACACGGGATCTTTACCTTTTGTGTCTCCAATTCTCCTCTCCAGCCCACTGCAGGCGGAAGGGGAGGAGCAGGGTGAAGTGAGCAAGCAGCACATTGTTTGGAGTGGTTTCAGTGGGAACACCAAATTGGGGAATATAATTCCTAAACCATCACAATATTTTTACACACAGTTCAGGGGATTTTTAAAGTAGACAACTGATTTTTGGCAATGATGCCAGGCTGTTCTGCAGGATGTCAATTACTGTTTTTGGAAACTTCCACTGATAGAAATTCCATAATATTCCAAGACAAGTTTCACCCTCTGTACAGATCAAAAGTTGTGCCTAAACTAAATATAGCTTCCTATAACTTAGGAGCAGTATTTCTTGTCTTTGCTACACAGACAAGGAATTTAGCCTTCACTTGCAACCTTTCCTATATCTCGGGACTGAAATTTTTTTGTATAACAAGTTTCCTTAGATTCTTCTTTTCTTATACATTTGCTCATTCCTGATGAGATAGCCAAATGGAGTCTTTACATGCTGTCAGGGTGGAATTCTTCTCAGCTGCATAAACCTTAACGTGTCTGTCACATCTCTGACACACCCTCACACACACAGCTGAAATGCTGTATTTATAGACAATACAAAGTCATGGCAATCCATAAGAGTCACTGGAAAGGTAAGGCCTGATTTAGCTGCCCACACACTGGTGCCTAATGTCATCTGAAACACCCCATGTGCCAGAAAGATCCAGCTGGGACTGCCAGGTATGGCACAACACCAGTGCGAAACCTGGGCATTCTTGAAGTGGGATCTGGATGTCACTGAATCCAGCCCAGTTGTACCTGTTCATTTGGTAGTGTGTATATGCCGAATTTCAGGGGAGCTGAGCAGCCCTCTGGGCTCCACTGGCTGCAGTTATTTAAGACTCTGTTCCCTTGCCCACACACACAGATGCCAAGGGCCATTTGAGATGCTGTAGCACACCCGAGCCACGCAGATGTGACCTCAGGGTAGACACAGATCAGTGGTGACATATTTTTCTGGAAGGCAGGCACCTTACTATGGGGTATATCAAACTGTGCTAGACACCCACCATGAGTAGCTAAGCCAGACAGGTACTTTGGTATTTTTCAGCAGCACTGCTGTCTAACTCATTGATTTTAATGTTGTACACGTGATCATTTGTGGAGGCCAGTGGACCTGCTGGATAAGGAATGAAGGAAGTCCTAAATCCTAGGTTTCTTTCCAGCTTATGGTGACTGAGATGGCTTTCCCCAGAATGCTCTGTTCTGTTCTGTTACGCCCTCAGAGCTTTCTGATTGGCTCCCTTCCCCCAGACCCTCGTTGCTCTCGTGGCACTTTTGGAACACCTTGAAGGAGTGTGGATGCATTAAAGATCTCTCCTGTAAAACCTCATGTGAAGATTCTCTCTGGTCATTCACTGCTGGAGTATTTGACTGGCTATCTGGTGTGACAGCGTACGTGTGTGTGCAAGCGTGCTGGTTACACAGGGAGATCTCCTTAGAGACGTTTTTGGGAAGGTCGCGGCATTTTACCACCAAAGCTCAACGCGACAATCATTTATATCTACTTAAAAGTGTTATTCTGTTCTTGTCCCATTTTGAATTGCACTCTATTTGCTTTTTACTATTTTCTCCTCTTCAAATAATTTTGAATTCCAGCTCTGTGCTTCAATGTGCTTCGATCTGTTCTGAGTTTGGTATAATTTGTAAATTTAATAAACATTGCCTCTATTTCACTGTCCATATAATTAATGAAAATATTAAATTATGCCAGTTTCAGAACAGATTTCTTTGGAATGCCACTTGACACTGTTTTGACTCCACTGCACCACAATACCTATTTTTTCAGTATGGATCTCTAGCTAATTGTACATGAAACTCACAATGTTTTGACATAGATTATTTTTCACTAATTTGTAGTGAGAGTATGACGTATGGCAGTGTTGCACACACTACTTACATTATGGTATATGACAACAAATCTTTTTTCCCCCTTACTACAGATTGAAGTTTCTTTGAAATTGTATAATTAGTTCTTAAATCTGTTTTGGCTGCTACTTAGCCTCTTGGTCTCTTCTGTATGCTTACCAACAGACAGTCTGTCCCAGAAGTTTTCTGAGTCTGAAAATATAATGATAGCCCTATGATATTCTGGATATTCCTTCTTCTAGGTAATCTTTGTATTTTTCCTGTTAATAATCTGGTAATTTAACTGTCTTGCACTAATAATAAATTAGTAATTTATTATTACAAGAATAATATTTTTTATTGCTTCACCAAGTTGAAGTCTCAGCTTAATTTCACCATGTCTAGATGAATAATTTACAAACTAGGAGGATATGACTTTAATTTCTCAAATATCTGAACTTCATTTGAGTGTTGGTTTGTTGGGGTTTTTTTAGATAAGGGGCTTTTAAAAGGCTTTTTTGTTTGTTTTTCCCAGTGTAAATACTATCATTGCATAAATAACAAGCAAAGATTGACTAAAATAAGTCTGAAAGGATGGTTTATGATTTATCCTTAATTATTTTTGACAGATGTTTAAAAACTTGATTAATAGTATTAATATTGTTAACAGATGAATAACGTTTGGATTTAAACATAAAACAAGGGTCCTTATATACTACAAGTGAGGTATTGGAGGAAATAACTAACCTGCTAAAAGTATTCTCTGTAGCAACATTCTAAAATAACAAGCTTGCAAACAGCAAGAAGCATTGCATACATAACACTAAAGCAATGTTAAGGCTGAGCCAGGCTTCCTTTAGTTTTTTATGGAACAAAGAGAGAAAGTGCAAGAAGAAACTAAGACGGAAATGCCAAGCTGTAATAAAATGGTTTTATCAAAACAGAGCTGTCTGGTGCATACCAGATTTTCCTAAGGATGAAATACAAATAAACAAACAACTGCAGATAACACTACATCATCTAAGCAGACTGGAAAACAAACTGTTGTACGGCCCGGACAGTCTGTTATACAGACTCAAGGCAGATCATAAACAAAAACAAGCTTCTGCAATTTCAAAGGAAAAGCTGAGCCATGATTATATATGCTTTAGAATTTCAATATGCAGGAAACAAGAAATAGCTTATTAACTCTTGCTACATAAATACCTCGGGAAGCATCTTGATAAAAAGAAATCCTTCTGTGCCACTTGGATATGAATTAAGAGAAAAGAAATTGAAACAAATTTTTTCTTACATATAAATATTGGGTAATTTGAAAATGCTGTCTTTCCAAGTGAACCTTGGAGATATTCCTTTCATAAGGAAGGAATCACCCATAGGTGATTTTAGTTCAGGAGTGAATCAAGAGATTTTCATATTATACTGTCAGAAACAAGCTGCTGAAGTTACTCCAAAACTTCTGGGTAAATGCAAGAGACTGTACATAAATTACCATAAAGTATTGGAAGAGCTTTTTTCCCATTCTGTATGAACGCTATCTGTTACAATATTTAAGATCTTATGCAGATAAACTACTCAGTACATCTCAAGTTTTTAATCACTTGGGAAAAAGGGAAGAAAAATATGTGTAATGTTGTCCTGAATGAAATCTGAAATACATATCTGAATGGCAAGCTACTGTTAATATTAAGGTCATTGGAAAATTCACTGGAAAGTTCACAAAATGAATTTTTTCAGTGAATAATATCAAGGAACTTCTCTTTTTGCACCTATGTGATCATTTGGTTATTTTACATTAAATGCTTTTGTTTTTGAACTTGAAACTCTATAAATTATTTAAGTTTCATTAAGAAACTTTCTACTGTTTGCATGGTTTATTTGGTTTTAAGACATAGAGACTATAACCAGTACTCAGAATATTTTCATCTAAGTTTATTTCTTTATAGCACATTCTGTCATTTGAATCTCAACATATGTGGGGAAAAAAGAGTGTGGGAAAGTTTTAATAATGAGAGCCTCAGTTCCCAAGCTTTCCAGTCATTTATGACAAAATGATGAGGAAAACATAGAAACCCAGGTCATGGAAGAGAGGGAGAAAACCAGAAGGATGTAAAGCTAAACTGATTCCTTGTCCTTTAAAAACATGTAGTTGGGCATATTTTTGTTTAAAAACAACAAAAAAAATCTAGTTTCTAGTCTGTTGTTAAATATTAAAAATATTTGTAAAAGAGAATTGTTGTTTGCCACCAGCCCTATTACTGAGATTAGAAAATTTATTCAACTGCTGTAACAGAGTCCCAATATGAGCCCATGCTCTAAGAGAGAATGTGGGTATGTGAAGAATACTGTTTTTCAGATAATGCATTATTTTTTGCAGCCCACTGGATAAAGACTTTCATGGAGAAAGAATCTTAAAAAATATATATATGTATTATTTAATATGTATGATGTAATATAAAGTATTATTTATACGGTACAATTATTATTATTGTTTTAAAATTTTCCTTGGTTGATATAAAAACTGATTGTAAATCAAAAAAAGATTAAACATTATATGTGTTTATGTGATCAGGGAAATTCAATAAAAATTAGAGTAAGGTTAGTTTTAAGCACATGCTTTTTCTTTCATCTTTCTTTTTTTTTTAAATTGTTTTCCTGTGATATTTAGTGTCTGCATAAGGAACAAATGAAAAGGGTTTAACAGTATAGTGTCAACATCTAGGAAAACAACATTTACTATAATTGGCATTTAAGTAATTCAATGGCTACTTATATGCTGATCTTCTTGATGGTTGAACTCTGCTGGACTTCTGATTGATGTTTTTTGATTGTTTTGATCAGCATAAACCCGGACTTGATTAACGAAGATATACAAAGGAAGCACAATTTCCTGTTGGGGTTCAAGATTTACTGCACTAGAAAATTAGAATAAATGTAGCACCTTATAATATGAATTGGATTCATTAATATTTGATTTATTATTTCTTGGTGCATTTTAGCATCATATGATAAATCCATCAATTAACCTTTGCTAGGCCTAATAGGCTTCATTTAAATTTTGTAATTTCATATTTGTCTTGAAATTGCATGCTCATAAATACGTTGAAGTATGTGATTTATCTAAACAACCTGAAATTAATGTTTGCATAAGATGCATGCTACAGTTAACTGATGAATTACCTTTATTTGGAATATGTATTTTATACTTTACTCAGTCTAGTGTTCACAAACCTTGCAGTGTTTTCACACTACCAAGGTTTATCTGCTTTATTTGACTGCTGACAAAGTATGGAATTTTAATCTGTTATTGTAACAGTTTGAAATGAAGAGAAATTTGTGTTATACTTTTATTGCTGCCTAAGTTGCTGCCCGAAAATCTGATTGAAAGTACTGAGAAAGCAGCCATGAAGAGGAAAGTGCAAGCAATCTTCCATTCCCTGTATTATGGCCTGACACATATTAGATCAGTGTCTTTTTGTGCAACAGACAGTCTGCCATAATGAATACCAATTTCATGCATGTTACGCACAGGCAAGTCTTATTGCTCACCTTTTTCCTACAGTTTTCTTAAAAATCGAACTGGATTATGAAGTCTACTGCAGTTTCCACATTCTTAGCATGAAGTAAAAAAGACATTTTGCTCAAACCTTCCCTGGAAAAAGCTTAAATTTAGAAATATATTCCTTTGAAAAAATTAACAATTTCTTTTATGGAAAGGAAACTCAGGTGTGCAGACTGAAAAGCCGCCACTTTGCACTGCTAACAGGTCTCTGACTTGAATGATAAGGGGATCAGGACTTGCCAGCCTGCCACAGAGAGACACTTACCAAGCAATTTAGATGCAGCCTTACTTACTGAACTCCACATTAAATGTAGATAGATTTTTTTGCTCCATATATTTTGACTGCATGTTCTCCAGGGCTGTGCACAGAAATATGACAAGCAATTCAGGTGCCTAACATGGGTAACTGGTGTCTTTTTAGATGCCATACAGTGTATAAAACATTCACACAGGAGTGGCAGGTATGACACAGGGCCTAACAGTGGCTCCCATCTTTTGGAGGGAGATCAGCAGGCCAGATAAATTTTTTAGGGTGTCTGCAAGAGCATAGAGTACCTCTGTTCAGGCTCCTGTATCTCCTCACCCATGAAAAATATTAGATAACATTTTCCCTTCATAGATGTGACTGCTTCTGCTTTTTCTGGTTCTAACTACTTACGTTTGTGATGTATTTGTTTGCTGTAGAGGTGATCATAGTGTCACGTTAGGTCACACTGTGATCCCACTGTGATCGGTAGTCACAAAACGTGTAAGTGGAGTTGCATGAACTCAAGTCCACATATTTTTATGTAAATTTATTTATTGCCAAAGAATTGGAGTACAAGAATGGAAGAAACAGAATTCCCCCCTCCCTGCCCCCATGCTCAAGAAGAAAATAGAAAATACTTTGTAGCTAAGAGCCTTACTGCTGAGGTAGAGCAGCTTTTTCCGCAGAAATATTTTCATCCCAAGATGCTCAGTACACGGCACGAAAGTCTGATCTGAAGCTGATCTGGGCTAAGCTTTCTCCCCATGGTTTTAAATAGATGCATATTTATGGAGCTGTTCAGAAAAAGCAATATGTGTTGCACATATATTCTGATTCTCATGTTTCTCCTTGCAAAGGAGAAGTCCCAGTCTGACTCACTATGTTTTCCACATATTTTGCCTAAGTGGCACAGAATTTATACAAGCATAGTAGCTTGTATATATAAGCATAGTAACTGCTGACTTACTTTGCAAAACAAAGACTTTTAAATAGTTACCTAAACACCTTCTTCATAGACGATGAAACTACCTCTAGGAACCTAATTTTAACTTTTCTTGTCTGGTGATTATACCCATTCCTGTGTAACTCCTTTGTTACTGAACTGCAATGAAGTAAGTATTTCTTTACAAATATCTACTTTCCAACACAGGGTTGAAATTTCGTGTTCAATAGGACCAGCTGTCAGACAGCTTTATCTTCTGATCAAAGATGACTGAAATATCCCAGAGGAGCAGAACTCAGGAGGCTTGACCTCTAGGAACATTCCTGACGTCGGTCTGTCTGGGTACCTTGGCAAGTCATTTCACCACCCTGTGCTTCAGTTTCTCCATTTGATAAAAGAGGGACACACACTTTTCGTTGAAAGCTTTGACAAAGATTTTGTTACTCTGCAGACAAGTAGCATGTCAAGACCAGTCTTTCATGCACCAGAGAAAGGTACTAAGCATTTTTTTGATGATTATATCTGTACAGCCTGTTATGTTGAAATTTGTAAAACTGAAAAAAAATGGAGATCACTGTTTCTGGGCGGCCGCTGGGGATTGGTTGGTCAAATCCTGGGATGCCCGATTTCCCCAGAGACAGAGGTCCTGGCTTCCTAGGGGTCTCGGGTGACCCTTGGGCCACCAGGTGACCTCAGCAAGGAGACAGCCTATGGCTGTCAGTGATCAGCTCTTAGCAGTGATTTCAGCTCTGCCTTGTGGGGTTAGCCCAGGCTGACACGGAGACAGACAGAAGCGTTGTGTAGCAATTCTACAGGAGAGCTTTATTGTCAAGTACCCTGAGAAGGGAGCTAGGGATGGCAACTCCCTGCCAAGCCAGTCAGAAGCTGTTCCTTTATGGGGAAAAGCCGGGGCGGCCCCCCGGTGAGAGACCAATGAGTTACAAAGGATTTACATGCGCACCAAAGCATGTTGGGGTCTTACTATAACTTAAAGAACTGTTTTTCCTTTCCTGGGGACTGTTGGGGTAAATTTATCATAGCCCACCTTATGGGCATCCCCCCCAGGGAGAGACCTGGCAAGCCGGTTCACCGCCACAGGACCTCACCCTAACGGCGGACTGTTCCTTCCATGTGGTAGCTAAGACAAATCTGTCATGGCCCATTCTAGAGACATCTCTCCAAGGGAGAGACCTGACAGGCTTATCCTCTTCCACCACTATTTTTCTCTTTTACCCTGAAAGTGGTAAAAATAACTTATTTTTCAGCAGTGAGAGAAAAAGCAAAGCTAATTAACAAGAATGGTTATAAATTTGACAGCTTGAAAGAGAACCTCAATTAAAAGGATAAATGAACTGGATTTCTAGAATTTGACTTAAAACATAACCTAATCAAAGAAAAACGATGTGGAAATCCAACCTTTCAGCACCAGTTCAGTTTTGAGATTTTTGCATGTTATCAACATAGCATTTTTATGCTGCTATTGCTTCTGTCATATTTATAAGAATTCCCAGGAAATCATGGTTTTATAATGAGTGCAAGCCAAAAGTGTGCATGGGCCCCAAATCCTTCCTGTTTTATGTGGCTTCACCATAGCGAATTTGCATTTTACTGTTTTTCTACAAGTTTTATGTAAAAGTCTAAATTTAAGACATAAAAGTGAAGCAAACTAAAATTAAAACAATTTCTCTTTTAACATTTTTTGTAAGTAACATAGTGCAATTTTCAAGGAAAAATAATCCACACCGTTATTCTCAATAATGTGTTTAACTGTCTCACCCATAACTAAATTTAGATGTCACTGCTAGGATTGGTTATTCTAGCTCACAGTTACTGTGCAAAGGAGTGATTTTAGTACTGCCTTCACCTAACGTTTTAGCAGAAGCTTCCTCCACAGGACATGTAACCAGCTGCCTCAAATTATAATTTACACAGGCTACAAGTAATTCCTTCCTGACTGCAGCATGGTATCAGAGTATACCCCACACAGATAGATCTGATTAGGCTTATCGTTGTCTCAGCTACTATAGTTAAAATATTATTAGTGGGTTTAAAATTATCTGTCTGTTCTCTTAAGACCTATTTGAAACCAATTCTTTCATGCTTTTCTGAAGTGCAAATTATCTTTTCTAAGACTGTTTGGTGTAGAAGCATATTTTATAAAACAATGCATATTTGTCTTTTATTTTCTTTATATTATGATGTTGTGGTGTTTTAATATACTGTGAGACAAGCCAGATTACAGTAAATGTTTTTTCACTTACGTTTTATGTTGTATCAATAACCTGATTCAGTTTTCTTACAATATTCCTCTTTCTCTAACCAAATAATTTAACCATATCCATGGTTTTATTACAAGTAAATTCTGCTACACATCTCAGACACCTTTTCTGATTCTAGCTTGACCTATTTCACTCCCAAATGTGTCTTACTTTCTTTATGTGTAAGCTAGTTTAGCATAAAGGGCATAATGATTTCTGAGTGGCTGTTGCAGGCCGTGCAGTCAATGGTCTGTGAACTCAAGTTTCTATAAGTAAACCACAAATAGTTAGGTCATAGAAGCTGTGAAATAAAATACTGCAACATCTGAATTGTAATAGTACTCTAATTGTATATTTATTCCTTTCAGTAAACCCAGTTTGAGCTTTTAAAATTTTGCATTATTTCCAGTGAGGTCTCTAACAAAATTGTCAACATCTGCTGGTTCCATGATCTGCAAATCATAAATTTGTGTGTAAAAAGTGAGTACTGGCTTGGTAGCTGCTAAAGCCTCCTTTCTTCAGTGCTGTTTGGAGAGGAGGGTATTTCAGAGCATCTTGCAAATGAAAAGCAGTTCACCCTTAATCAAAGATTCAAGAGTGCCTCCACAAAAAAATACATTGTTTTGGGACAGTGAAATCAGTTGTACCTTGTCTAGCACTTAAAGATCAGCTTTATGGTTTCTGTGATCAGGTTTTTTGGGAGCATATAAAGGGCATGCAGAGTGACTTTTGTACCTAAAATGAGATTTGGGTAATCTGAGGTCTCCTAACTCAGAAACCATGAACTGTCAGAAACCATCTGGATCAGCTAGTGCCAGAGTTACGCAGGTTCCTCTAGGCTTGATTCCCTCAATTGCTAGAGCATCTCTGGACACACCCAAGCCTGGGTACTTGGCATCCTCCAGCCAAAGAACCAGTTCCAGAATGCAGGGCTGAAGTTTTTCCTATTTACAGATGCAGGCATGGACCCTGTAAGGATGCACAGAGAATCCTGTTATACATGGCTTCTTTAAAATAATATGAGAGAGAAAAAAACCCACAACAAACCAAGACCAGTCTCAGGATGTGTTTAGGCTGAGTTACCATGCTGATCTAGGTGTCTGCCTTAGAATGCCATGAATTAGGATTTAAAAGTGCCCATTTCTTCCACGAGGCTAAATAAGGGAGTGTCTTGGTTTGAAAAGACAGATGGCTGTTAAGGAAAGGCAGGAGCCTTCCTTGGAATGGAAGATGCAACCCCAATCGCCCTGAATTATTATAATTTTGAAATCAAGGGCTTTCAGGCAAAGATATGGGGAATAGGAATAACAGTTCTTTTCCTAGTATATACAGAAACACTGGTTTAGCCTGATAGAGTCAGGGGTACAACCTGAGCCCCTGATGGTCAGGGGGTTGGTAGCAGTCCAATTAAATGGTGGCTGCAGTCCTCTGGAGCAATGGTTCTGTTGAAGCAGTGATTCTGTAGAAGGGTCTGGTCTTCCCCTGAAAGTCCAGTGGCAGTGTAGAAGGGTCTGGTCTTCCCCTGGCAATCCAGTGGGAAAGGCTCTGTCCTCTGTTGCAAAACCCCCTGACTTTATCCAGGTGGGAATGCTTGGCTCCTTCCCCCTGGGTGGAGCATCTCACAATGNCTTTTGAAGGCCAGTTAAGATAAAGATGTCTTCCTTTGACCAAATCAGTCCTATGTACTAGAGACACATGTGGCTTACTAGAATTTTTTGGTATACATTCTGGCACTGTGTATCTCAGGTAGCATAAGTAAATATATTAACTATATTTAGTCAAATTACAGATATGGGCATGCCCAAGAGATTTAGCAGAAGCCATTTTTTAAAAAGCAAAGAAAACATAACTGTGGTGGTTGCTCCCATCTCCCATGTAATGGATTAATATTTTCATCAGCCCAAATGCCTATGTATCCTCCAGCAATATGGGAAGTTTCCTCAGTATCAAACATAGGAAAGTATGCACCAGGAAGTGCTGGGAAAAGGAAGAGGTAAAAGTGATAAAATAGTGCCACTCTGCAAAATGCAGAGCCATTTTGAAAGATTCATTGCACTAGATATGAAAAGTAACAGAATGACAATAATCATGAGCAAACACAGCATAAAGCTTTAAAACATGTCCTTATAGTACTGGGCTTATTTTTGAATATTAAAGAAATAAAAAAAATCCTGAGGCAGGATATAGAAATTAAAGAGAGTACCATTTCCTAAACAGGCACTTTAACAGGCCTCTAAGTTATTCTTTTGGTCTAGTCATGGTATAGCAACTTCTGAAGAGGCTTCTAGGCCTTAGCATGAAAGTCATTTCCAGAAAGAAGTAGAATGATAGATCCTAGTCTTGTCCTGGCCTTCATGATTTTCTTTTGGTCAGCAGGTAGCTCACCGGGTCGATTTTTGGACTGCCCCTCTAATGTTCCTGATGCTGATGTTCAACCATATAGGCAGAGCAGATGAATTCCAAGTACCTTGAAAATACATACTGCAATTGAAAAATCTGGCCCTAAAGTGACACCTCAGCATGACAAAAGTTATATTCCTGCCTTTCAAAAACAGTTACATAATTGGTATATCTTAATACTTCTCTGTGTGGGATTATAAAAGGATTCAGTTTATTTTCTTGTTCAATACTGAGGCTGGGAAGGTCTCACATAGATATTCAGCACTTTCAACTAATTTGCTTAGATTGTTTTTGGAAAAAAAAAAAAGAAAAGAAAAAGTATCAGTCTTACAAAATGATTGAAAAATTCTTTGACGTGATTTAATTCTGTCTTCCCTAGCTTGTATGTTTGTATAGCAGTCTGTGGAAAATAAGAAATATTAAGGTAATAAAGTTCATTATTGAAGCTGTACCACTGAAATGCCAGTTGTAAGAATGAGAGAGAGAGAAAGAGAGGGAGACACCTAATGCTGTAATTATTATTACTAGTTAGACTGCCTTACACTCTGAGAGATTATGAAAAAACAAAAAAATAAATGATGTCTATAGAAATAATTACTACTAATTCATAAGAGGGAGAACTCACAAGGCGAAGACAGTCATAAGGCTGATCTTCCACATTTTTCTTACAGACAACATACCAAAAAATCCCTTTCTACCATTTCCAAGGCTGCCAAATACTTTTTCTTCGCTCTTCTTTGGAACCATATTCATACTTGATGGACCACATTTGGCTATCACAGTCTATTTTGGGTAGTCTGTGCACTCCAGAATATTTTCCAAACTAATTGTGCCACGTTGCTCATTGGAAAGATTTACATTCGCTTTTCAAATAATTTCATCTGACCCAGACTGTCACAGTCTGCTAGTGAATTAAGCTATACATGAGTGTTCTCTGGAAAAAAGGTATAAGTGCCGTGGAAATGCTCATCTGAACTGCTAAGCTCTTGCTCTCTAAACTGAGGGAAAATGGCCACTGCTTTTTAGGAATGACCCTGGGTCTCTTCTAACTTCTGAATATAGACCTCACATAAATGTCCCAGACTACACCATTCAAGGGACAATGTTCTTACTTTCAATAGAAGAGATGATTGAATTCCAGAGCAGGGGTAAGTTCTGTGGATTCTTTTAATTCATTAGGATAGACAGAATTGCTGCTGATTCTCCCTACTGTTCAGCTCAATACTTTGTGAAAAACCAACAGACACAGTTAGTTCTAAAGAATCATATAAAAGAAATAATGATCTTTCTCAAGGCACCAAAATTTTTCATGGTGCCATGGAGGCCGGGAGACTGCAAAAGGGAAACCTCCTTAGAGAGTTATACATTAAAGACTGTTTTCCAGTTCGAAATGTGAGTGAACTACGTTATTTGTGCAAATTTCTATTGAACTAAGAGTTCTGGGTGCCTTTGTTGAACTCAGGGACATGAGCTACTACTTTTGAACTAAATTCTAATATATACTCTCTTCCTATTCTCATTGTAAAGATGAGAGCAGAGAGGAGGAATTAGATATATTTTTCTTCTTTTTGGAGTAGATGGTGTCACTGAAGTCAACTTCTCAGTCAAATTCCTGGTATATGAAGGCAAAAAATTAACAATATGCCACACAATGCAGTGACTGACCTCCTTTGCACTGCTTTAGTTCATCTTGAGCATCCCTTCCAGACAGACTAGGAAAGTTCTCTCTTTTCATACATATGAAATCATCAGGACGGGTTTTGTTTGTACTGTTTGTTTGTTTGGCCAATAAGAATGGAGTAGAGAAAAATAAATCTTTAAGGATTATGATCCTTGATTTAGGCATCATTATGAGTTGGTGAATGGAAAGAGGGCAGCTGGCTTTAAATAAATTAGACTGACACAAAAGGCATGGAAAAAATTAAAACTCCTAAATCTTAAAAACTCTTAAAATATATTTTAAAACTCAGTACAATTGAAATCGAAAGAAACAAGGAAACATGAAGATAAATATGCTGTTGACTTACAGGTGATTTATTCTTTGTTTTTCTGTGGATGGCTTTGAGAATCCTAGAATTTCCACATCATGAATCTAATACTGGTAGATATTTTGGGAGTGGAGTAAAACTATTCTTAAATATTATATAATGACCAAAAAACCTTTTGACAAGTATATGTAGTTCTGAATTTCAGTGACCTTCACATGTTCTAAGTGAATCTTCAGCATTCATAATAGCAAGCTCTCAATTGCGCTATTAAAAATTCAGGTTCTTATGCCTTGAGAGATCTTAAGTTTGGAAATTTAAATTATGTCTAACTGATTGTCTTACAATCATTAAATAATATTTACTGTATTTCCTGCTGAAGAAGTACACAGCAACACCTTGAATTACCCTCTACTCCTGAACATTTAGTGAATATTGAACTTGAGTGTGATTTAGATTTCCTGGCATTATGTGTGTCATGCTATTGTAAATAAATAGCTGCTTTAACATTACTAGTGCGCAAAGTTGAATGTCAGAAAACCATATTTGCATTTATACACAGAATAATTACATGCTGATCAGAACAGTGTAATTAGGGATACTAAGGTAAAATGTTAACCAAGAGCTCATATGTTTGCAGAAATAAAAAAGAAATCAATAGGCGCAAACAATGAAAAAGATGCTGAATGTTTATTGTCCGTTGTGTAAAGTGAAAAACTGAAAAAAACTTACAAAATATCTATAATGCTTTATAATCATGTATTCAAATTAATTCTTACCTGCTAAAAATATAATATATTCTCTTTAATTTTTTTTAATTTTTTTTTTTTAGATCTCTAACAACACAGTGAAGACCTGGAGATCTTGACTGACTTAATGTATTTAAATTTCCCTTATGGAGAATTGGATTTGAAGTGCCTGGGATTACAATAGAAGTGAATTTGATGGTTCAGCTCAGCCTCAATATAAAGTCATCAACTTTATATTACAGTAAAAACTGTGATCTCCTTCCATATTTGGAAGAGGCTGAAGTCCATCTTTTGATCCCAGAAAGAATGCAGAAAAGGAATTAATATCAACCTCCATTCAGTTGAGTCTGTTTGGGAGCACCCACTGAAGAAACACTTACAAATATCAACTTCACAAGATGCAAATCATAATTTTACAATGCTGAAATGAAATATTGATATGTAAGACGTTAGAAAAAATGTTTCTGCTGTTGCTTGTCCCTTTTTTTTCCTTTTATTTTCAGATGCTTTTTGAATCCTGCATCTGTAACTGTAACTCTTTGAAGTATGGGTGATACTGCAGCTAAAAAGTGAAAACTTTGAGACAGTAACAGATACTAGTTTTAAGAAGCAGATTGGTTTCACCAGTGCCTATGTTTTTCCTTTGTAATATGTCTTCACTATCTATGACATTTTCTGTCAGTTTTGGTGGAAATAGATAATACTAAGCTAATAGAAGAGGGTAGTCATGTAAAGTGAGTTCACTAACATAATTCACATTTCAATCAGGCAAAACCAGCAGTGTCAATATAACTTCAATTCGGTATGATTCCTGTTTTGAATTTCAAGTGCTCAACAAATGGCTCATAAGTAACTATTCTTAGAAACTGTATGTCACATCACTACATAAAGATATATAAGGAAAAACAGTTACAGCTCCTAATTAACTCATAAAAAGAAAGCTGAAGCAAAATCCTTCTAATGGAATTATTTGATAGGAACTGTGACTTCAGCTTTAATTTTTAGAAACTGGACTTTTCTGGTTTGCTGTGATACCTTTAAAATTTCAGTTTCTGTGTTTTGAATGGTACAAAGCTGACCAAAACATGAGTTTAGCCTATATATTCAGCAACTCAGCCTTTTTCCTTGCATCAAAGCAGGAAGCTTGATATCAGAAATCCTGGGAAACTTAGATCTGTGCATTTTTGTTTTAAACATTTGTTTGGTTTTAACCTGGGGCTAATAAATAACATATTGTAGATTAATATCTCTGTGTACTGAAGAAAATGTTTGCATCAACCCTCACACCCTCATGCTGTACAGCTCGAGATGATGTGACTTAGGCTCACTTAGGTGAATCCACCATGAAAGCTCAAAATCACTTAGGAGGGTTAAACACAAATGACATGTCATTTTACTAGTCTCTCTAATCCTCAAAAGATTCCTAGGATGTTTTCAATTTTCTCTAAAGACATTTGCTTATTGCTCTACCACAGCAAGAGTCTGATTCAAATAAATTAGGAAGAAACTGCAGAATCAGAGGGAGGGTATTCCCAGTATCTGCTGATGAACTAGGGATTAGGCATGCCAAAGATCAGCCTCATTAGCTATATTTGTAAATGCAGGTGAGGAAGAAGAATCACAGAATGGGTAAGGTTGGACCACAGTAGGTCATCCTAGAGCATATGGCACACAATTGCCTTCAGATAGTTCTTGAATCTCTCCAGTAAGGGAGACTCCACAACCTCTCTGGACAATCTGTTCAAGTGCTCAGTCACTGCACAGTAAGGAAGTTCTTCCTCATATTCAAGTGGAACTTCCTATACATCAGTTTCTGCCCATTGCCTCTTGCCCTATTGTCTGACACCATGGAGAAGATCCTGGCTTCATCCTCTTGACATCCTCCCTTAGTTACTTGGAGACATTGATGAGGTACCCTCTCAGTCATCTCTTCTCAAGACTGAACAGGCCCAACTCCCTCAGCCTTTCTTCATAAGAAGATGCAGATGAGGCCTCTTCAGTTACACCATTTCTAAACACTTCACAGAATCATAGAATTATGACAAACTGTGTTCCAGAAGACAGCACAGACCTGTGATGGACCACAAGTACATTTTTTCTTTATACATCCATCCTGACAGCTATAGACAATGAGAATAATAACTTCAGCCACAAAAAATGGCCAGGGAGATTATTGTTATATTGCTTGAATGCATGACCTGGTTTCTTTTAAATCCTGGAAAAATGGTCTGGTTTTCACATGAACTCAGTATGTTCAGGAGAAGGACACACTGGAAAAGGCATGTGAAAGCTAGTATGCCATTTCCTCGGATGTCTGATGGGATATTTTTACTTACTGTATTTACCTCTGATTAAAGACCTTGTATTTGAAGTCAGTTCCAGTCATCACCAGCTACAACACCATCAGATTTATGGATGGCCAGATACTGATGGTCTCAATGCCAGTCTCTTAATCAGAGTACCTTCCAAAATGAACTTTCATGGCTTTAGTTCCTGATTTTAAGAGAAGCATCAGAATGACCAATTTTTATTCAACAGCAGCCACAAGTAAGCCTATATTTATAGGCTGCATTTTAGTATTCAGGGTTTCTCAGAACACAAACAACTTCCTAGTAAGAAAATCTGAGCTAGATTTGTTACTAAATGAACCTAGAAGACATCTTCAGTAAAAATATAGTGATAAATAAAACATGCTGTCAGCTAAACCTTGATTTTACGGGATAGAAAGAGATTATCTGTCTAGGCCCTCTGACAATGGCATTCTGTAGAAGGCCTTAGGCTCAAACGGTGGACTTGTGATTGCCGAGGACTTTTACAGCCACTGTAGCATTTCAGACAAGACACAAGAATACATTGAGATGAACTCCATGAACATATTTGAATGACATGAAAACCTTTTGGTGTTTTTGCAAGCCCAAGAACTAGATTCAGATTTCTCTCTCCTTGCTCAGTCAAACTGTGCATTTCCAAAACCTTAGATCATTTTCCTACTGTATAACATATCCAGGTTGGTGTCTGCTCTCAGAACATATTAACACCCTTGGTCTGAGACAGTTTTCATGAAAACATTTTCTGACAAGCAGGTTATTTTTAAGCTGACGAGATTTTCCCTTCATTTATCTTCACTACAATGGACCATATTATACATTTTTGCTTCCAACCTGTGCTTCTACATGCCATCTCCACATCATTCACAGATTTTCAGTGAAAGTAGCCATATCTTTCTGAGATCTGTAGTTCAGACCTTCCATGGAATAACAAATACACCTTTACCCACACATCAGTACAAAATTCAAGAAAAAAACAATGGAAGACTGCTAACAAATTCAGTGTTGTACAATACTGGTTCCTAAGGCCATGATTATTATACATTTAAATTGTACTTATTTATAGCAGTGGTGACCACATGAATTTTTGTATTGGGTCTGTCTGAGATGGAGTTAATGGTCCTCACAGGAACCCCCACAGTGCTGTGCTTTGTACTGGTAGCCAGAAAGGTGCTGGTAACGCACCAGTGTTTTGGCTACTGCTGAGCAGTGCTGGCACAGCATCAGTGCTGTCTCTGCAACATTTCACCTTCCCACCAGCAGGTTGGTGGTGGACAAGATCCTGGGAAGGGAAATGGCCAGAACAGCTGATTTGAATTGACTGAAGAGATATTCTGTACCCCATGATGTCTATTCAGCAACCAAATCTAAGAGAAAAGGGTAGGAGGGGGAAGCTTTTGATATATTAATGTCTGTCTTCCAGAGCAACTTCCATGTCTACTGAAGCCCTGTGTCCTGGGAAATGTCTGGACATTGCCTGCTGGGAAATAGAAAATAAATAATTTATTTTTGTCTGCTTTTTCTTTATTAAACTGCCTTTGTCTTGACCCATGAGGGTATTTTTCTATCTTATTCTCTCCCTCTCCTGTCCTCCTGAGGAGAGGAGGGATAGAGCAGCTTGGAGAGCACCTGGTATCCGGCCAAGGTCAACCCACCACAAGCATGGACAAATTTTCTTCTCATTTGTTACTGTAATATGACATTATGTAATAATTCTGTAAATGAAGATATTTTAAATGGTCGGTTTCTCTTAATGTCATTGGACACTGGCTTTGCAATAAAGAGCTGTTGATTTCTTGCAAAATTAATCTATGCCTATTGCCAGCAAAATAAACAAACAAAATAAACAAAATTAATTGTCTATTGAAGCTTGAGGCTTTGTAAAAGACCTTCATATAGTAGTTGAATTCAGAGCATTTTCAGAGGCAAAACTCTACACTGTAAAGAAGATATATTTAAATGGAAAAAAGTATTACTTTTGATAAGCCTTCAAGGGACTTCATTTCAGAATAAATCTGTGCAGAACTATACCTATTGCCTGCCTAAAGTTCTGTCTCTCAAAAACCTGATGCATGGTAATTTTCTTGTATTGTATGCTACATAGTAAAATGTGCATTCTTCTTAAAACATAATTAGTTCTCTTGGGGCTTACACAAATTGCAGTTCTTACATACCTGTAGCTAATACAAAGTAAATTTGAGTATTGAAAATGTTAGGATCATGTCAATCTCTACAAGCTGCCCACTTGTGATAAGCATAGACTTGCCCTTTGAATGTTTTATTGATCTACTAAATAAATAAGTTAATAAATCATCCTGCCCTCCAACTCAAGATCCAAAGATGTATATTAATTCCATGTCGAAGATAAAACATGCAACCCATTGCAAGCCCTTTTATACAAATATGTCCATGTTTAAGATATTAGTGCTGAGTTTGGAGCTAGAAACTGCGTACTTGAGAAGTCTGACCTCTTGGGGGATTCACACAAAATGCAGAGAAAATTCTTATTTGTGCTCAGCTCTTCACTCTTTAAGGGGAAGGCTTCTATATGTTCCCCCAGTGTCCTAGGTTGTAAGATGTACCCAAAAGTTTGTATTCTATTTACCATCTCCATAAGTTGTTAAAACC
>WEIT01041291.1:28546-41251 GCA_013389985.1 Dryoscopus gambensis
GAGTACCTACTACATGAATATGTTATATGTCATTGCTACACTTGTTTGAACAGAGATTTTTTTCTGAACTTCCAGCTGTGAAGGCCAGCTCGTTAATTTAAGTTTGAGACACTCATGTTTTCCATTCTATTGGTCTCTAAACTTTCAGCCATAAATTTAAGTGAAAGCACAACTGGAGTTTATAGCTCTCAAGATAAAAATCTTACGCTGTTAAATTTCTTAGGTAAAGAACCATTTTCTGCTGCTGGAGGTGTGAAACTCAGGCAAGGCTGCTGCAAGGTGTTTGTCATTCTACAGAGATGAGAAATTATTGATCTGCCCTTCATATGACAGTGGAAATGGTGCATACTAGTTTCTATTCCTTTGATTCTGCAGTCCCAAGCTGCAGCCTGTGTTGCTGGTACTAGTCTTGTGCTTCATACCTGAGGGACTGCAGAAATCACCAGCTGTGCAGCAAGTCACCCTCTTCTCACAGAGAAAGATGCCTCATGTGAAACTTCCTTGTGTAAGACAAATGGGCAGAAGAGGCAGTCAGACCACCTGAGTTTAAGCCCATAACATCTGAAAGGTCCATCCTGTTTCCACTCCCTGAAAGGGAATGTTAAAACTCAACTCCAAATGGGACTAAGATGAATAGTGTGACCATCATTTCTTTTTGCACTGGTTGAGTTCAAGCTGCAAGATATTTCTGGATTTTTCTATTTTCTCTCTGTAGCTACTGCTTTCTCATTCCTAGGCAGACTTCCAGAAGCTGTGCATCACTGTGCATCATTAAACTGTCCATAACTGCATCAGCTACAGCTAATTAATGTGTTATGCCGTGTACACAAAAACATAGCTAACAGTACAGCATTTACTAACAAGCAACAGAGAGCACAGGCCTATGTAGGGGTTAACATCAGTCAGTTGGTTCATTTTTTCCCTAAACATCTACTCCTACTTGATAACACAGTCCTCTACCATGTATTCTTCTAAATTATAAAGGTGAAACTAACTATAAGGACAAATGAGGCAAGGAATGGATTTAATTTTCACCTGCCTTCCTCTTTCATAAAAAAAAAAACCCTAAAAACCAAACCCAAAATTCATTTGATTTACGTTACTGAAAGTTATTTTTGGCACATATCTAAATGTCTTTTGCACAGAAGGAAAATGAGACAAGAGGACAAATAGTAAGAGGTAATACTGAGCATGGTTCTACTGAGGCCTAGTTTGGAATACAGGGATGGAGGCTGTGTTCACAGTTTCAAAGGGAGAAGCGTACACCTGTTTTAGGGAAATACTAACTTGCAGCTGCATTGTACTACTTTTCAATGGAATCCCACTGCTCTGATTAAAAGGTGCTGTTCCACAGCCACATTATCTCATTCGCTTTGAAAGGGAAAGCAGGGGACTTGATCAAAACAGGCCTCCCCATGGCTGCATTCTCAGAGCCACTCTCACAGCAAAAGCAGATGATGGGAATGAGAATTACTCTTTGCTAGAATTTTTCAATAAGTATCTGATAGCAAAAAATTCTTCTCACCTCTTCTTTGTTCTCCAGTCATATGGAAGAATTAGTAGTCCTGACAACTATCAATAATGTCCTTTGACTCTCTCTTCTCTCCACTGTATTTTTATGAAAGTTCTGTCTATGGGGACCATAATATTTTGTTAAACTTTCTTCCTGCCTTCTAGAAGTGAGTAGTATGGTTAATGATGAATTTTTTGAATACACCAGAAAGTAATTTGCAGGTTTTTTTCACAGTCATGAAAAGAGATGACAAATTCATTTTATTGCTATTAATAGATCATGTTTTCATTTGACTTATTTAAATCCTGGCTGTTTAGAAGACCTTGTGAATTATGCCAAAATTCCTAACTTAAAGATAAACACTGATTCCATTGAAAGTAAAACATTGTCTCAGAAATTTTGAGCCACCTAAGAAGAGATGCCCATCATCTTGCTTCACTGGAGCTTAAGAATACCTAATTTTCACAGGTAATGTCAGTGAAAAATACCACAAGACTGGAAATCTTAATTTCATTTTAATTTTAATATTGTTATGGCAAACAGGTTATTCAAATACAAGTGTATGGCAGAAGTCTTAGTCCAAAGTTACTGTATGCTATAGGTAGGCATGTTTGAAAAAGTCACAACACTTTTCATAACCATTAGGATTTCCTCTGTTGAATCCCTAAATGCTTTCTCTCTTCAGGAGGTTATAAAATCCTCTAAGTCAGCTGTCTGCCTATTCAGACTGACTGTAAGACAATGGAATAAAGGTGAGCAAAAGTATGCGAATAAGATGGAGGTTGGTTGGCTTTCATGCTGAAAATCCAAAGAAATTCTCGATTTGGACCTTCCAGGTTCAGCCACCTGTTGGGAAAGTGATACACAGTGGTTTGTTCACATGAACACAGCTGAGCTATAACAGGTGTGTTGACTGTCTTGGAAATCATGAGGAGAGAGCTGGACAACATCTGTGAATGCTCTAACAAAATCCATGGACATTTTTCTCATAGGAGCTGGAACTCACCAGTGTAGAAAATATCATCACAGATCTAATTAACACCAGCCAATATCCTACTTGGTAGCAGTACAAACCTATACCATTACTTTCCTATTCATCAGTGTTCCTAATATATCACTCTTTGAGATCAAAAATTTTAGGTCAAAAGCCAGAATCAAAGATTTCTAGGGTCACAGTGGATAATGTAACCTTTTCTGTATGATCCAAAGTCAGAGAAAAATGTCTGTCAAATGTAATTTGCTCCAGTCAACCTCATTATGTGGTCAAAAGGTGGAAATATAAGGCAGAGGCTTGGAGGTAAATTTCTGACAGTGAGCAGAGGTTGGAGTGTTAATGCTTACACTGTTCTGTCCAAATACTGGTAAGTTAGAAGCTTGTCTTCCACTGCAGTCTGGCTTTGTTATACTTTATTTTTTTTTATTGTTATGTTCGTACTTATACTGCCAACAAAGCAGATCGTTTATGAACTGACTGCCTGAGTACACAGCTCATACATTTCCACTACTGTTGTGACTTTCATCCTGTGCATATTTGGAAAAAACTGCTGGTCAATTTTCACATGCATGTCTCTCCAGTTATTGCATCTGATGCGTGACTCAGACTTTGTCATTTACACACAAGTTTATTTTTATACATTTCTGAACTTCTCATCTTTTGAGGGACAAACATAAAAATAAAAGGATTTCTTTCCACAAAAGATCAACAAACCTGGAACTGTACTTAAGTATAAATAAGTAAGCAATACCTCTTAAGCAAGCTTCAAGATTTTAAGCTCAAGTAAATTTATTAGGTTTTTAGGGGCTTCTAGCTACTTCTCTGCAATGAAAAGAGAACGCTTATTGACTTCTGAGTTCTTGATTTATGACTTATATTAATATTTGTTTTAATTTTAAGAGGTGCCAAATAAAAGGTGTAAATGGCATGTAGGTTTGGGGGCATATTACTTACAAAATCAATCTCTATTGAAATTGATTACATAGTCAGTGAGGGAGTTCTACGTAATGAGTAGCTTGCAGACATGGTTTGTACTCAGACTTCCTAGGCCAAACAGTTACATTGTAGGTAATCCATTTTGCCTCTGTTTACTCTGCTTTCTGAAACATCCTATGTGCTAAAAATATTTTATTGACTTGCAAAAGTAAAGAAAAAAAAAGTTATTGTTCAGTACTCCTAGAGCTGGTAATGAAGGTAATGTCCTTAGCAATCCTTATAATCTTCATGATAAATTTCATATAACATTGTTTTTTTAGTGATATTTTCTATTTTACTCGTTTATTGCTCTGGTTCTTAATGACTTGCACTAACATAAAGATAAACTTGATCAGCTACAGCTAAATTCATTTAGTTCTTCCTCCAAACACCTAAGTGGGTGTAGCATACTGTGGTTAGATTGTCATACTGACAGCTGTACTGCTTCTCAAGGAAAGGGCGGGGCGGCGGGAGAGAGAGAGAGAGAGAAAGAGAGAGAATGCTGACTTAACTTGTTTCAGAAGCAATGGAAAATCTTTTAGAAGATAATGATGAGCTATAATGATAGGTAAGAGAGCAAGATACAAATTATCAAGTCAACTTTCAATTCAGGCTGCTTTGTAGACTTCATCAACACAACTGTCACGAAGAGGGCAGATAAAAGGTGAACACAGGTTCTCAGTGCTACCCTTTATCTCAGAAAAAATCTATTGCCACCACCTCAGAAAGATTATTTTTGTGTATGAGGAACACTGAGTTATTTGAAGAGCTGATACATAGAGTGAATGATAGATTTGCATACGTGGTGAGACATTTGGGGTGATTTCATTTATATTCCTGGGGGACAGCTGGATTTGTTTTCTGAGGAACTGAGAGTGCCCACAAGCCAAGGGTACTCAGCAATTTATAGAGGCTCTGAGTCCTTGAACTGAATCTTTAATATTATGCCCAGCTACAGAAGAACAGGCAGGCTGGATTTGGGCTGGAATATATAAGTGAGAAGGCAGGAAAGCTGCTCTGCAGAATGACCCTAACAAGACTGCTTCAGGTAGATGGTATGAGAGCAGAAGATTCTTTCAGTAGAGGCAGACATTTTTGACCTCAGTCACAAAAGTCAGCTTCCAATTTTTATTCAGTTACCCATCCACAGCACACTGATGCATATAAAGCACCTCTGATAAAAGGACTGGTGGTTTCCCACATAAAAAAGAACCTGTAACCTCCTCTTCAATCCTCTCTACTGATAAGTCTGTGTTCGACCCTTTCTCGGACCCCAGCGAGGCTGTTCTGTTCTTGCTGCAGGACAAGGGTGTATTCCTTCCCGCCTTTCTCAGACCCAGACACATAAGATTTTTCTGGCTGTTCACATGAACTCTGAACTAGATGGTATTTCTATTAATCAAAAAAAAGTACTGTTGGCTTTCCTTAGGCTTTGTCTGACCTCAGTCTTCAGCAGTAGGAGGTTATATCACAGATTTTGGAAAGAATAATCATTACAGGGCATCCTCTTACCACCTATCTCCCACAACTCACTGATATATTCTCTGCATGTGTATTACTTTCTAAGTGCTACCTTTTATTTGGCTTTTGCTGAACTACTGTCTGACTGATTCAATGATCTTTAGAGTTAACCTATCAAAGCAGTTAAGAAAGTTAAATCAAAATTTACCAGCCTACTCAAATTTACTTGGTACATTACCTACCTAATGATTTCACATTGCATACACTATCTTAGCTTCTAATTCAGGAAGGTCATTTGAACACCAAAGAAATGTGAAATTGTTTATTGATTTCTTAATTATTCAGTGCTTATGGTTACTTCTTCATATTCCACTATGTTGTGGTTGGGGTTTTTTTTCCACTTGAAAGTTTAATAAACCAAAATATTAAAAACTAAACAAAGCAGTCTTTAGTAAAACAAAGGTCAAGACTGTGATTTTGAAACATTGCTATTACAATATTTAATCTCTTAATTATTCTTATTGTCATTGAGGGAATATTTCCTAATTCAAGTAGTTAGCTTTAATTTTACATATTTATATAATGTGAGTGTATATATGTATGCATGCATACTCACCAGGACTCATCGCTATGGGTCTGGCTGAGATATATTTCATTTTCCCACAGCAGTCCTCACAGTGGTGTTTATAGAGCACCAGTGTTTTGGCTCCTGTTGAGCAGGGCTGGCACAGCCGCAGCGCTGTCTCTCCAGCATTCCCCCATCACCAGCAGGCTGGGGATGGGCAAGATCTTGAGAGGGGACATAGCCAGGACAGCTGACCCAAACTGATCAAAGGGGTATTCCATACCATCTAATGTCTGCTCAGATATAACAGCTCAGAGAAAGTAAGAGGAAGGGCCTTTCATTACCTGTGACATTTGCTTCTGGAGTAATGGCTGTATGTGCTGAACTCTGCCTCTTGGGAAGTGGCTGGACATCACTTGCTAGTGAGAAATAGAGAATAAAATGTTTTGCATTTTTCTTTTGCTTTATGAAACCACTTTTATCTTTACCCATGATTTTTTTCCCATGTTACTTTCTGCTTCTACCCCTGCTGAGGAAGAGAGTGACAGAATGGCTTGGTGGGTAACCAGTGCCCAGCCAAGGGCAATACATTGTGGGTACTGTAGCAGAGTGTAAGGAAGAAAATCTTGAAGCTGAGGGCTACTGCAGAGTCAGGCTAACACAGAAAACATAGTGCTGAGGCAAGGATGTTTCCTGTTGCTGTGTGAAATTGTGGAGCAAACCTTAAAATTTCATTTATGTATGAATCTGAAGGGACTGATCTTGATCAATACATTTTTACAGAGCAACATGCATAAGTAGTGATAGGTATTAAAGAAAATAGGATTCCTTTTTCAAAGAGGTTTCCAGACCAAGTACAGCTTTATATTCCTTTGCTGTCTTGTATTTCTTACACTACTAATGGAACAATTTTATTGAAGCATCTTTTGTGCAACTGCTGAACAACTAGACTATTATCCTAAAAATACTCAGTTCAATTAAGACTGACCATTTGCTTATGTAAGCAGAAATGCTACTTTTTTCCCCCCCTCTTGATTACATTTAAGTTAGTGGAGTTTCAGTGACTCATAACCTTTCAAATATAAGAAATGCAACATTGGGCATTTACCACATTCTTTGCTTTATTAGCACAAATAATGGAATAATTTACACCAACTAATTTATTTGACAACTTTTCTAGTACTTTTTTTTTATTTTCCCATTTTCTTTATTATGCTAGATAAAACTGGTCACATAAAAGTCAGCAAATTATTTAATTGAATTTAACTGAGTATAGTTGAATGATGTTGATGATGTTGTTTTTATTTGAACCTCTAATTATGGCTTGCCTCGTTGTTTCATGTTCTAATTATCATCATACTTCAAAACAAAGAACAAAAAAAGCGTTGTTTTCTTATACAATCAGTACTTATAGCAATTTTTCTCTATTGCAAGTAAGATGAATCAAAGGACATCTTGGACTGTCAGTGTCCAAAATGGCACAAAACTGTAAAACAATGTTTAGGCAACTATATCATGCTAACTAATTTGCTGGATAGTGGTTCTCATGAAAGTATGATATCATTTGCATTGGCTTGATCCAAATACCATTGCCAAAAGCAAACCTTGCCTCCAATATCCCTTCTATTCCATTTCTTGGTTCCTTAGAGAATAGTACTCTACAATTGCACTCTGCTGCCAAATTATGTACAATACTACTTTTGTAAAATGAAAAAATGCCTGCTGAGGGCTAATTTGAGACCATTTAGATAATTTCACTTGTGACCCAAGACAGATTTAAGTCCAGGCCCTATGAAGGTGATAGGCAAATATATTATCTTATGGTATTATAAAACTTGCTCCAGGGCAGGAAGATTTCAATAACATTTCAAAAAAACCTCTTAAAATTGAAATATTAATAATTTACAAAACAAGAAACCTCAACTAATAGTCCCTGTTCATTTTCAATACTTATGTGACCTGTAGGCTATATTACAGAAATGTGTTTTATCTGGTAAAACTTTCGCAGCAATATCTGTAGTAGGATACTGCTTTTCAAGAAGGCACCAGTATAATTTTGCATAGAAAAGTCTATAATTTCTAACTGATTTTGCCTGACTATTAGTCATCAGAGATCTGGTCCTCTAAAGCTCTCTAACTGAAATTCAGTGGGAGAATAGCCTACAGAGGTCTGACCTTATGTGTCACTCATACACGTAAGGTGTTATGTTAAAGCAGACATTTAACTAAGGCATTAAGATTTCCAGCTGTTCAAAACCCTAAAATTGGATATTTGGTTCAAGGCCTGCAATTCCAGGACAGCTAGACACCTGAGTCCCACAGAACCTGTACAGCATCGTGTATGCAGTGCTTCTACATTTAGCAACCTGTTAAGTAGTAGGGCATACTGATCCACATGTATGCATGCATCTCTCTCAGGGCTGCAGATGAATATCTCTGTGAAGTAGTTGTACAATCTGAAGCAGCTTTCTCTATTAAATCTTGGAAAAGCATCATGGTATTTTTTTCCTTGGATTGTTTCTCTCTTTGCATTTTTTATCCAATGTTATGAAAATATAATTAATCTTCTGCATTACTGTTTTAATTCAGATCAGGAATGTTTTTTCATTTTCCATCTTGCCACACATTGGGGTTTACTGTGCAGTGTTTTAAAGTTCAAGAATTAGGTACATTTTAGATTAGATACATTTTGGATTTAAACTGGACTAAAAGATGGGCTACTGGAGAGTGGCTGATCAGTATATGGTCTATGCCACTCGTCTATGTCCTGCCTGACGTAAAACCCACTGAAATATTTACTGTTTGTGTGACTGTTTTGCTCTAAGGCCCCACTTCTATTGGATCATGCTCCTCAGGAAAATAGGCACAGCCAAATACAGGAGAAACCTCAGGTTCCTGCTGGTTCAGGCTGGCTGCTAAGTGTATAAAAATTGAGCTACAGAACCAGGATGCATTTTTTTGGCTGGGACTGTGATTTGATATCCTATTTTCCTAACAGAATAGACTTTCAGTGTCAGGAAGGAAGTGGGTGTTCAAAAAAGTACTGCAAAATCTGTTGCTCAAGAGTGTTTTAAAGCTGTCATTTAGATGCTATGTTGTAAAATCATAAATTCAAATCTGTTGTGTCAGCATTGAACTTAATGGGTTGGGTTTTGGTCTCCTAAATAAGGACCCTACCAATATATTACACAGTGAAAAAGCTCCAATACTGTGATGTCTTCATTTCCTAACAGACAAGGCATTTCTGCCTCAGCCATGAGATCTACGTAAGATTTTTCTGAACTTTTCTGATCAAAATATCTGCATCTAATTGAGTAGAAAGAGTTTCTGAGTCATATAATATAGATTAGATTGTATGTAGCTCAATCCATATCAAATTTTTATTGTTTAATAGAACACTGAATCTTAGCTAATAGTGTTCAGTTTTTGCAAGGGAAAAGTGGTGGGTTTATCATTAATAAAAACAATTCTAAGGAAACATCAGGAAGTATTTTTTTTATATAGCAACAAAGTGACTGAGTACTTTTTTTACAAAAAAGATTTACATAACAACTCTGTTTAGTCAACAGAAAGCTCTGTAGTGATAAAAGCTCCTAGAAGCATTGGGTTGACTAGAATCCACCAAGAGTTTTTTTAGTAATTCCTTTACTCTTGATGTCATGAAAGTAACTGTGACATGTTTCTAATATTTTTTTTTCTTTAGGTTTTAACTGTCTGTTCAGTTTCAATATGTAATCAGTAAGACTTCTCAGCAGATAGGAAAAAGATGTACTTTTAATAAAAAACCCCAAGTGAGATAATATAGTCTAAGGACTTTATGATGAGAGTGGGTTTTTGTACCATGCCCATTACTTTATTTCTTGTGTTTATTTTCTGTGTTAAAACACCATGAATAACATTAAGCACCTAAAATAATTATTTAAGAAATGAACATTCTTTTCCTATGCTCAGTATGGTTAATGGAGAAAGAAACTATATCACTTGCAGAGGTTATTCAGCCCACCATGATCTCCTTGCTTTCTCCACTAAGCGTAGAAGGAATGTACACTGCTAAATTAATTGCTTTAATTAGCTGCCTAAAACTAAACTAGACTATTGAGTTTTGAGGATTGTTCTGGGAAGAATTTGTGTGGATGATCCTTGGGGGCTGCAATATTTCACTAATATAATACTTAGTTTAGTTAAAGAACAGTATTTAAATGTAAGAAATGCTGATTTTGCATGTTTAATCTTTCTTTGATGTTACTACTCATAATTTTATTTTTTCTTTATTTCTCATTGTTTATAACTAGTTTTAAACCCTAAGACATGCATAAATAAAAACTACCATCAGTATACTACAGCTAATGTAAAATACTTTTACAAAGCTGTGGGATCAATATGATAGACTGCCCCTGAATTACTTGTAGTAATTATTAGAGTTTAATGTGAAGGAAACAAAAGATGTTGAATTTATCTTCTTGACTTAAAGACTGGTTTTTCAGTTACTTTTGAATTACAAAGATTGGCAAGAGCTGGTAATGACAGTTAGTGCTTAATTTAGGATTGTAATGGTCAAAGTGCATGTCCAGAACACTAACTACAGTTCCTGAATTGCTAAAATATGACTCAGCTGTATTCCAATCTTTTTCAATTTGTACTTTGAACAGGTAACTGAGATGGAGAGAAATGATGGTTATATGCTACATGGATAGTCCTCATTTTTGGAGCCAGTAAGGGATGAGTCTGGCAACTGGAAACAGCCAGTGCTTGTGTTCAGTTATATTACATGTCCACCCAAAACAATGAATAATAGGAGTTTTAGCTAGTATAGAACAACACTGGTGTCTTTAGTGTACTGGTACAAAAGTAATTTGTAAGAGCTTTTGTCATAGCTTAACCCCAGCCAGCAACGAAGCCCCACATCAGTGCTCACTCACTCACTCACTCACTCACTCACTCACTCACTCACTCACCCACTCCCACTCTGCTGTGGAATGGAGGAGAGACTAGGAAAGGTAAAAGCGAGAAAACTCATGAGCTGAGATACAGTTTAATAGGTAAAGCAAAAGCTGCACGTGCAAGCAAAGCAAAACAAGGAATTGACTCACCACCTCCCATGGGCAGGAAGGTGTTCAGTCACCCACAGAAAAGCAGAGATCCACCATGTCTAAGGGTGACTTGGGAAGACAAATGCCATCACTCTGAATATCTACCACTTCCTTCTTCTTCCTCAGCTTTATATGCTGCACATGATGCCATATGGTCTGGGATATCCCTTTGGACAGTTGGGGTCACCTGCTGTGGCTGTGTTCCCTCCCAGCTCCTTGTGCAGCTCCAACCTGTTCACGGTGAGAAGCAGAGAAGGTCTGGACTCTGCGCAAGCTCTGCTCAGCAGTAGCAAAAGCATCTTTGTGTTATCAGCCCTGTGTTCACCACAGATCCGAAGCACAGCCCCACACCAGCTACGGTGAAGAAAATTAAGTCTACCCCAGCAGAAATCAGCCATATTTGTAATTTTGATGGCTTATAGATCTTTACAGCAGAGCTGCTGGACATTAAACCAGAATCCAGAACCTTTTTTCAAGTATGTAAACTTAAGATGAAAGTAGCACACATCATTTTGCTTATCATAATGAAAGGTTATGTGAAGCAAATGAGCATCTTTGGGACAAATGGTATCTGTGGCTTTGTAGCTTCTCCATGTTGTTTAAAAGCTGTGTCTTATGTGGCATGAGAACAACAGAGGATCCATTATACTTTCCAAATAAATATTGGAAAATACCATAAGGCAGAATAAAACCCTCCTCATATTTCCAAGGCCAAAAGTCTTGAGCCAGGGAAAATATGGATCCATTTTATTTATGGCTTGAATAATATATAAATTTTCTGTGAAAACTCTTGTGTGCTTTTCATGTTTGTCTGCTTTGACTTTTTCAATTTTTAATCTGAGGGTAATATAGATAATTTCTTTACCTAGTGAAAATATTTGGCTTCTAACTCTTCTGTGAAAAAGTTATTTTTTTAAAAAATGGATAAGAGTTAAAATGCTGGAAAAAGTAAACTTTGCTGTGTTTGAATACATGCCAGCCTCAGAGAGGAAGAGAGATCACCCTATTATTGAGAATGAAGAAAAAAATGAGGCTAAATAAAAGATGTTTGCATAATGTTTTAATAGGCAGCTTCTTTCGTGAGAGTGCGGCTTTTCTTTAACCTCCTGTGTTGTATAAAGAGAAGAGGAATTCGGTGCTAGAAAAATTGAAAACTGATTAACGCTTGACTATTTACTTCCAGTTAAGTATGTTGGCATTAAGCAGACAATGCACCTAATTACTTCTAGGAAGAAGTATGAATAATTTGACTCCTCCTTGGGTGTTTGTAGAATGTGAATTAAACAAAAAATGCCTTTACATGAATCCATGCAAATTCATTTCAAAAAGTTTACATATACCTAAAAGAGGAATATCATAAATTATTATTCCAAAATTTAAAAAAAAAAATAGGATGAAGATGTGTCCAAATTTATATCAAGTGCCTTTCCACTGGCTCTTTGAAGATACAAACACCTTTTCAGTTCTTACTCATCAAGAGGTTTAAAGGTGTATTAATTATTTACCTAAACTTGCTATTCTGCAACTTTCTGATCCAAAAATAAAACTGAAATCACATTAATTTACTGTGAATTTCAAATACTGCTATTGCAATAATATCAAGAAGTATGATATTCAAGGAGAGAAAAGGGGAAAAAAAACCCTATTCACATTTCTCCTCCTCTGTGTCATAGAAGGGAACATGCAGAATAAGAAAAAAAGTGGATCCAGCTGTGACACTGACACACTATGTCACCATAGACACATTAAATAAGTTTCTGTGACCTAAAGTCAGAACAGGTCTTTGGAAAACATGTGGAAGCAAGTGGTAGTAAAAGACATTCAAAACAGGCTGTAACACTGAGAATCTTTATTATTCTACTCCTTTGTCCATTGGTGTCTTGAAACTATGCATTTCTCTGCCTAAATCTGCTTTCGAATCAGATTTATGAGGCTTTCTGGGATGTATTTGTCATGAATTAAGATGTCTGAAATTCCCCTAAAATGCTGTTGTTGCTACTTTTTTTGCTTTTAATTTTCTTTACTCCAAGCAGTAAAAGAGTAGATGATAGTAAAATGTCTTTTTATTTAATTTATTTTATTTTAAACTATGTAAAGACATGCATTC